>JAQFYC010006276.1:0-12489 GCA_034694165.1 Tomocerus mixtus | reverse complement strand
CTTCCATCTATCTATATTTTTCTTTTTAAAATTTTAAATGCAGCAAACATGCTTTGGCTTAGCACAGTGTTAGTTTGCATTACTATGCACACATACATACAACATAAAGACTGTCATGTCAATTCTCAAGTCATGTATGTGTGGATACGTTCATCCGTTCCTATTCATTACAATCAAACTCAACTCAATTCCTCTATCCCCCTCTCACTCACATCAGTCAGATTAGAATCAAACACTAAAATCTCTATGACTTACTAAGAATTATTTAGTGTGGTAAATAGAAGGCCAATGCCAAGTCTGGCTGTATTTATGAATATCTAAATGCATCTCGGAACGTGTATATATTATTTACGTCCCTGCGTCTGTGTTTGTGTCTAACGATAAGTGCATAGTAGGCACCTTGTTCGAGGAATGCGAAAAAAATTATCAAACCGGAAATTTTTGCTTACTAAATAGTGTATAAGTAGTAAATACATTCATAAAAAGCAACTCTTGTCGTGGTTTCGTCTGGTCTGGCCTGGCCGACTAGAATAATGACGCTTATTAATTATAGCCATGGCTGATTTTGTTGTTATGTAAAAAATTCGTCGTATGCATTTGCAACTCATAAAGTATTGTGCACAGCACACATAATATTAAAACGCAATATCTAAAGATATAAAGTATTTCAATTAAAGTACTTATGTATAGAAAATGGCAATGCAAAATATAAATTGGCTTTCCAAAATTCTAAGCTCGTGTTTGGTGTATGTACATATTCATATACAGTATAGTTTTTGTTAATTATTTCTATGTAAATATCTGTATACCTACCTGCCTTATGTAAATTGATGTTCATGCAGATTTATACAAGTAAAACCTACCAACATTTGTGCATACGGTATTTAAGAAGTGAGAATTTGCACTGTACAATGAAAAATAAAGTAACTTTGCTTGAACTTGAACTTTTATCGATTTGATATGATAATTATAATGATAACGACTGTGCAATAATAAGTCCCCTGTCGTTTTCGACCAAAGCTGCATAGCCAAATAAATGTACTTGCCTTCCTTGAATTGAATTGAGTTGACTTGCCTTGACTGTGTCTGCAAGTCTGCATTCTGCATAGCTTTGGCCAACTGGCTTTCAATTGAAAGAAAGGAAGTCTTAAATGCTTTTGAAAGCAATTTACACTGTGTGTGCTTGGCACGCTGTGGTTTATGTAGTTCTGTAGCTAAACTCTTGTCTGTCGAGATTCCTCACTTGCAAATCTCAATTTCCTGTCGGCACTTTCTCAGTCCAATCCTCACTACATAAATACAAAGGCTTGCTTTGGCATTTGTATGTGTCTGTTTTCTTTCTGTCGTAATCTTGCCTTTGCCTTGCCTTACATACTATAGGTTAAATGGTCATCCGTTATGTTATGTTTTTGCGTACGTTACGCTGATGTTGATGTGGTAGACTAATTGCAAACTAACAGGGTCACTATTTACTAACCTTTTGCAATGCCGCCTGCCATGAAAAGATTCGTCATTCGGCCGAAACTCAATTATATTGCATGCAACATGCATATTGTATTCACAGCAATCTTATACCGTACTAATTGTATATACAATACATCTGTGTAAGGTATTACTCAATATTGACACCTGTATTGTAGTAGATTCTTCTATGCACCTGAAAAGTCAAAGTCAAATAACAAAAAAACTTGACAGTTACATATTCACAACATACGGGTTGTACAAATAGAGGATGAATTGCTCTATATAAGTAAGTAAGGTATGCATAAGGGTCTCTTTATAAGATTCAAAATTGTTTTTGTATGTACTTAGGTATATTAGTAGTTCTGCTGCACGTCCAACCGATTATTAATATGAATAGCACTGTCTTGCACTTGCATGCCAAGGCATTTCTGTCTTTTTTAACTGAGGAACTATTCTATTTCAAATTCAGAGGACACTATCAAGAAATAAATCTGATCTGAGAAGAGCGATTGTGTTGTTAAGAGTAATTTCAATATCAGATGCGTAACACCTTGTTAAAGATGATGCATCAGCAATAAATTCATGTTTTGGATACGAAAAAAGATCTCGGATCGAGCTACTATCTTTACAATACGCAATTACTTATTTATCAGCTCTTCTTCCCTTACTACGCACCACAGTACAATTTTTTAAGCCTTACATAAATGAAAACGAATGTTTCTTACACACAAAGTTTATTTATCAACGTATGCGTAAGGATTCACTTGAGTGAGGCTTATTAATAATAATGCGTACGCATTCCTGCAGTTCCCTATTAAAATTTATTATTCATTCATCTGGGATCATAAAAAGAAAAATTAATCTGTAGATTTTAATAATCCAAATGCAACGAAGTAAAAGCAAAGGGAAGTCCATTTGGTTTTAGTTAACTTAAACCTGGACTGAACTGGACTCGGATAATGAGATAAGAGCACTCTGGATCGGAGTGGTCTTCTGGTCTGGTCTGACTGAAGCTGAGCTGAACTGCGTTTAAATGTAGTATAATATATTACAGAAACACTGTACTTATACTACTTGCTATAGGTAGTTAATATTTGTTAGAGTAGATTTGATTGAAATGAAGTGGACTGTTAAGTTCATACGGAGAAACAAAGTGTTATGGATGGAAGCAAATGCATTTACATTTTTCTCCTCAGCCTGCGACCAGAATACTGAATGAGACGAAGTGAATTTAATTCATCTTCGTTCCTTCTCTTCTTATTGTTAGTCAGTAGTGGATTGGATTGGATTGGATTGGATATCTATCCAATATTAAATTCACTACCGTACCAAAACCAAGTTAACTAAACTTAACGAACTCACTAAAACTGCCTCAGCTCTATATTACTCCCTTATATAGAGTTTACAGTGTGTTTAATGTTTAAGAGCATTATCCCTTGGCTTGAATGTTGGAATTATATAATACTTATTATGTGGGATCTAACATCTAACGTTAGCTAGTTGCTAGTAAGGAAAGGATGAGGAGAAAAATTTTACACCCCAGGATATATCGACAGATGGAAGGTTAATTGGAAGCAAGATTTTTTGTCTATGTTACTGGTAGTATAGGTACTGTTAAAATACTACGTTAATGTATGCGACTCATCCATTTCTTGGGATATAATTTTTATATGGTGCCTATGCTAAAGTACTATAGCTGTAAGTTATTATGCATTATTATTAGTATGTGTATACATGTACAGGATTTATTGTATAATTTTTTCTTCTTTATAAGTATGCCTACTCACTACTCACATAGGGCTAGGACCAGGGCAATCCATTATTCGTTCCTTGGCTTCTTTCTACTATTATATGTACCTAGTACAAAAAACTTGGTATACTGATAAGTTTCGGTCTTATACGGAAAAGGAAGAGATGTGTATTCTTTAATTCCTTGTGATGTGTTCAGAACCCACTTGGCTATTAAGTCATGGTGGCAAGATGCTTTCTGGTTTGATTTCGATAAACTCATCCTGCTTGTCTATGTTCTTAAATAAAAATACAATAACCAAACAGGGAATTAACTATTAGCCACATTAGTATTAAAAGTACAAATATACTCTTTTGAACCGAACACGATAGGTTGATGAACGCCTTCCCAATTGAAAATATGCACTCTTGGATAGTAATTTCGATAAAACTTATAACTATGCACACACGCCCAAAACCGAGCTCACTCAGACTTGGAGTCCTTAAGGCCCCTACTCTCTAAGTTCACAAGTTTCCTCTTTTGGAGCTTAGATACTTGTAAACTTGTAGTATAGAGCTTCCTATGTTATAGTTTATCAGAAATTCTTAAATGCATTTATATTATTGAAGTCGATAGTCGATACTTATCTTCTTTCTCCTAACTCATGTATGTGCCATATAAGTAAGTAGAGTAAGAGGAGACTTGAGATTTAATTCTGGCTCGGGTTAAAAAAGAGGCTAAAACCCTGGATCGATAACTCAAGTCTTGGCACTAAAAATATTGTGATGGTAATTAATGCTATCAGATTGTGGATCCTTTTTTTAAGTTAGCTGATGGTACGTGGTCTACTATGGGTGAATTACTACTTACTATTACTACTAACCTACGTAAGCATACATATTTTGTGTTATTATTACAATTATTAGAGATTAGGGTAGAGATAAATGTACATTGAAGGCAGATGCTGATGCGGGTAGTTCTAGCGATTTGGTATCCTAGTCTGCACCGCACGAAAAGATCAAATGAGCCTTAAAATAGAATTTAAATCGTAAGGAGGAGCTTTTGTCAAATTGAAAAAGTCTAAAAAAGGTATGAAAAGAAAGAAAAGACGTTATCTTGACTTTGTCCCGGTTCTTTCACACTCGGCTACTTTTGTAGAGTTATAAGTAGTTTACCTTAAAAAGAGCTAACAGTTGGTTTGGTTTCATCCTGTGCATGTTCACTATTATGAAAGATTAAATACGGAAAAGAGGAAAGCTCAACTTTGCTCACCCGAGGTTAGGTTCACCGTAGATTTGTTGGTTGGTTTTGGTTTTGGCTGAACTCAACACACACAACACAGTAGTGGTTAATCGTTATTTATTGGGGATTATGTGACCTAAATTTGGATTGCATTGCACTCGACTCAACTTCCAAATTATTATATATGATTATCTCTTATCTTTTTATCCGATCCTATCACAACCATTCTTCCGGGAGGCAAATCTAATCCAAATGAATCCTCATTCATTTTTTACGCGTGTACTAAATATATTGGTACAATTTTTCTATGACCTTTACATTTTCTGTAGGCAGACTTTTATATGTAGTACATAGTAGCATTACTATTCGTGTAGGTATTAATTTTATAAATATATATCCTGACCTGACATAGCATGGCGTGGCATGGCAGGGAGCAGGGTACCAATTCTTTGTCATGTCGTGTGGTACGTACAGAGATATTTTAGATGATAAGGGTTTGGGCTAATATTGTTGAGCTTAAGCTCACACAAAACGAAGGCACATGTTTTAAGCTTCATTTATTACATTAAATGCCAAGCCAAGCCAGGTTTATATAAAATATAAGCTGACCTTTACGCTATAGTGTATCATCCTGCATTGCAATGGCATTGCGTTGATGAATCTTAATTTACCTGATGCCTCCAAGCTGGGAACCTAAATTTATCGGGCGGGGTTACACAAGTCATGATAGGCAGGAGCTAACCCTAACCCCTAACTTATTATTATACTTTAGGTATCTCTAATACTTATATTTACCTACCCAGAAAAATTAGAGTACCTGCACATAGAATAGTAACCTCTAATCAAATTCGGAAATGAAATCAGGGTGAACCCATAAAAAACCACTACAACTTGGAGTATCTGTAAACAGTCAGTCAGCCAGCTTGAACTTTGAATTTTGGATCTTGTGTTGTAGTTGTACGTAGCTCCCGGTTATAAACTAACCTAATTTTGGATTCAAAGCAGCATAGCATACTGATTCAGTGTAGATTTCAGATTGACTTAGATATCTTGCCGAATGATCTGTATATTCCCAATCAACAACGTTTACATACTACATACTACAAAGAGGAACTATTTAGGCAAAGATGCAGAAGAAATGGATTCTACAACATTTTATATTTATTCACATTCTTGCCATATGTTCCTGAAAATAGTTGGCAACTCGTTTTTTTATACAAAACTATATTACAATAGTACAAATGTCAAGTTAAACTCTAGTGCTAACAATAAGAGTAATAAAGCAATCTGTTCTTACATGGAGGTTTGTCGTTTTCACCAAATTATCTCTGATTTATTTCTGGCTGGAGAAATTTTATAGCTTGTTTTGAGAATTTGGTAGTTAGGATTTGAAATGCAATGGACGTTCTATAATTCTATTGAGTGCATTTCAAACATGCATTTTTATTGCAATACATCTACAAACTATTGCTATTAAAAAGGCTCCACGACATACCGAAACTCAAGCTTTCGTGTATTCCACTATTTTTTAATCTCATTTACATTGATTGGCGGGATGGAACACCTGTCCTGTCTTTTATGTTTGTACAAGCTAAAATAGTGAGCATTTATCTAGATACCATACCAATATATGCATAGTTATTTGTTTAATTCGAATAAATATTCCTTATACAATATATAGGTACTACCAAGTGTGTTTAGTATATAAAGATCAGTGCCCTGGAACCGGACTGGAGCGCAAGACATAACATGCTATGTAATATAATCATGTATTTAGGCATCTTTCTACTTATCCAAATGACAAAGGCCGTAAGCTTTAATATAAAATCTATAAAATTCTTGGCTAACATGCACTCGGTCAGGAAAACCAGTGTGAAGGTGTACAGTAATGAATTCCATGCATGTTCAATGTTCAATTATGCAGATAAATATAAATAAATAGCCAGCGTTCCTCTGTAGTTAGTAGTTAGAGAGAGAAATAAAGAAAGAAATCGAAGATAAATCTTTTGTCAATGTTTCAGCACGTTTGTTCTCTCACAAGTTGTTTTTACGAATGTAATATATAACTAGGTAAGCAAATATAAGGTTTAAGTTTCCCTACTTTATCACCAAATGCATTGAACTGATGATTTGATGACTGGTTGGTTAGTAAGTTAAGTTCTGCGTTTCTTTGCGGTTATGTTGTTTGTATAAATGTTGGTCGGTTGTTGTTGCTTTTGCTATTGCTGCTGGATGGACGGGTTGTTTAGGTTCCCTTCTGCTGCATTATATTACATTACATTTCATTACATCCACTAAAATGCAGCACATCCTTCCTTTAAGCTTTAACGTTGGTTTTGGTTTCCTTCGTTCGTTAGCAGAAGAATTATATTACATACTAGGTACATACATACATATGTACATTAGAACTTGTAGAAAAGACAACTTGAGTTCCAAACCAACTAAACTAACTTGTCAGTAAGTTAGGAGCAAAACTCGGTCTCTCTGTCTCAGTCTCACTCACTGAACTGGAGTTAGTTGCTGAGCTTCTACTAATGAGGAGCAGAGGCTGTATGTATTTTTTGTGGTCTGGTTTGGTGTCTTATATAGTAGTGTAGGATATTTTATGTAAATCAAGGCAAGAGAGACATGCATGATAGCCTGATACACTGATATATATAAGGATCTATCTGTAGTTATGTCAGTCTCATATAAAATATGTGTCGTATATTTATATGTACACTTGGAGTTAAGAACTTACTATGACCTCGGGCATTTTCTCTGGAAAAAAATCAGAAACTTCCAAACTGCCCTTATTATGATAAAATATATAGCTGTAGCTGTAGCCAGGTGTAATAGTTGTACTTGTACCTACATGCCTAGATTATGCATAGATATCATATTTCCGTAGTAGTAGCAAGTTAGCAAGGTGTGTATTAATATGTATCGTATTAGAAGTGAAGAAAGAACTAACTTGCTTTTTTAATGCTGGGAGTTGGATTAGTATTTATAATTCTTGTATGTATTTGTACTACAGAAAAGTTACTAACGTGTGTTCCCTATTTATATGCATGCGTGTATTTTTGTAATGCCATGCCACTTGTTTGTAAGGCACTTGTTCTTCTGTTGAGAGTTGCGGTTCGGTTCTGCTCCAGTGAATCCTTCCCTCCGATCTCACTTTGTATGGTACATGCAGTTTTACATGCTTTTATTTATTTGGTCGTTCCTGTCATTAGCCTGGGTGACTTTTTACAAACGTTTATTTTCACTTTTGGGAAAATAGTTGAGAAAATATCGCAGCTTTGGTTGAACTATTATAATTTTATTATCTGGATTATTTATACAAATACTTGCACCAGTTTCGCTTTACGACTAATATTAGCTGACTACGCCTTATAATTGTTGATAAGTTGATTGTATAGACAGGACATTTCAATGCACTCATTAGCTACGTGGGTTTCTTTCTTTAGCACTACAGAACTGATTAGCAGAGAATTTTTCAATGTTTTTCTCTTTAAGCACATCCGAAGTTATTTTAGAATGCACAAACTTGCATTTCGTTCCACGAAGTCACATAGAAGACATAAAAGTCGATCCACATTGTTTATGTCAATAGTATCAATGTCAATTGGTTCAGTTTTTATTCAAATTCCTAAACTTGGTACATATAATGCTTATGCAACCAGCCTTGTTTTATTTAGTACAGGGTATGTATTATCTCACCATCTATTTTGTTTATTGTGCTATAGTTATACGAGAGCAGCGGAATTAATGACTCAAGTCGGTTCGTAAACAAACAAAAAGTCATATCTATATCATGCTAATTGATTCTCTCGTCTCTTGCGGCAAAGGCTTGATAAAGGCCAAACTTCAAACAAGTGATGCGGTGCTGATGGAAGAATTTTTTATAATCACTTGGTTTAGCTCACTAAGCTTCTAAACGGCTATAAGGGAATTACCAATGGACGGTTGTGCATACCATTACCATTAAAGACATTCTTATAGTTAATATTGTATGCTATACAATAGTATACATAAAATGCTAAATGAATATACATACCATTCATAAAGGAAAGACTCAAAGAAAACAATCATACAGAAAAGACAGACAGATGAGCAGAGATAGAAAATACAAAAGTGAAAAGGCTCTAAGGTCAAAAGCTTAAAAATGAGATGGTTACATGCGATCGGGAATATAATTGATACGTCCTGTCAGAAATATTAATTTTTTCCTGGAATATTCCTAGCTTTGGGATAGGAAAACGAACTAACTAATGAGAATGCATAATCCTATCGCTATCTTACTGTAAGATAATCGATGGAATCTTAAACCTTGGACTAGGTACCTTAAGTACTTGTGTGTATCATATAATTTTCTTTTGGATTTGGGTTTGGGTACCTTTACCTACCTACCCAACTTCTCTAATGTGTATTTAGGTACCACTTACCGCATCCCACAAGGAAACTACAATAATACTTTTAAATTTTATCTCTTTTTTCGCGTTAGTAAGTTAATATGAAATAATACAGCATATGAGCTTATTTTATATCAAATCTAATCAAAATGACATAAAAACCTAAATGGGAAATGCGGATAAAAACTGTTTCACGGTTCAGTTAGAGACGGATCAAATTTTGGGAATTAAATAGATGCTTGATTTGAGGTTGGCTCGGTTTGAGTTGGGTTGAATACAATATTGCTGTTTTTGTCTTAAGGTTATGCTACATCTTATGCGAGAACATTATTTATTCCAAATGGAAGATGTAGACATGTATGTATTATGTAATAGCTTAAGCAAGAGTACCTTCGCATATAGTACATAAGTAAAAGTCAAAGTATGTGGCCAGTTTAATACATTTTTGTTTTGGTTTAATTTGCTTACAGCCCGCCTAATAGTTCGAGAGTGGATTAAATTACGCTACGGTGTATTTGATGAAAATGGCTTCACTCATGATGAAAAATACCCTGCCGCGTTCGTTGGGTCCAATGGGAAACCTGTACAGACGGCTTGTCATCTCAATCGGTAAGGAGTCGTCATATCCCATCAAATTGTTACAATATTCTAGTCAAGCACCTATGTACAGATTTATAACAGAGCTGAATAAGGAATAACTTTAAAGTAAAGTAGTCCCAACCTGGATTCTGGATCTTTGAATAATTTTCTAGGTTTATAATGAATTCAGTTTATATTATTCTCCAACCAGGGAAGAAAAGTGTCTCAACCCGTCAGTCGAAAATAATGATTATCATAAAAACGGGAGGAGTTCCCTTCTTAATGTTTCAAACCAAACCTTATTTCCATCTCGTTCTCTCTCATCTAATTTGCTCAAGGCCCCATTTTCTATTATGTACCTATCTAGTAGCTTTCCCTGCTTTGGTGGGATTGACTGTTAATTTACAAAAAAGTTGTAGATTTGGGAATCCTGAAACAAGAACCTACCTATCTATATATGTATCTATATGAATTAGTAATATAAGAACTACATAGAAGTCAAGTCAGAAGTAGTAAGTAGACATCACATTGTGATTGAGGACAAGACAGACAACTCAATAGCAAGATCCAGATCCAGTTTTCTTGCAAATTACTTTTTATGGTTACTAAATCTCAAGTGCATTGTTTTGTAGATATAGGTACGTAGTAGTAACTTTATATTATGTAATGTACTTGTATTTGTATTTATATTGTTATTTCTACCTTACAGAACTACATGTGCAGATCCAGAGAAATGCGGCGAGGAATCTGAAGCCCAAGACGAAACACACCATCATCACTCCTCTCATGTTCATGATGATGTCGTAGGAGCAGCTACTTCAATGATGTCGCTACCACTTGATCCCAATGTAAGTTTAGTTAAGATAAAATAAATTCTAAAGCTAATACACCAAGTTTTTTACGTCCTCATTTAATATGCACAAAGAAGCGCTATACACTATGTATGTACAAACAAACTAAACAAACATATACTGTGTTGGCTTTGGTCTGGACTCTTTTACCGGCTCAGCTCAACGCTCAATTGAACTCTCCTATACTACTTACTTACTTGAGTTTCAGTTTCCATTCTTTATATATAAAGGTGTGCCTTGAGCTGTATAAAATTATACTGAAGAAGTAATTTAGCTTTGAAAAAATTAAGCAAACGAATTTTATAGACGAATGAAGTAAACTATTAAGAATGATACGCTTTTTATATGGAAAAAGCATTTAAAACGTTATTACGTTTATCGTGGTAACAATTAAGAGCATTGCAATTACATATGGTACTTATGCGTGGACGCACACTAGGAAAAAGGAACGGTCACAACTCACAAGCAAGTAGAAGACAACTGGATTGCCTGGACTTGTGTATTATGATAAGGATAATGATATTTAATGTTTGGAATAATGTGCCCTGCCCTGAAAGATAATACTTTATTTAAATATATTATTGGCCCGAGAGAACTCTAATCTAATGCAAAACCCATTAAAAGGAAATCATTACATAAAACACTTTAATTACTTTAGTGAAATGAAAGTGCATCTGTTTACTTGAGCGTGTGCACAGAGCAAGACTAGAGACCAAGACGTGTTCTCCAAATCAGTATATTGTATGTATTCCATTCTAGTTCAGTCCAGTTGAGTTCACACCCATATTTTAGTCAAATGCGAAGCAAAAGCAAACATTAACATTAACTAGCTGAATGCTGTAGGTAGATAGAACGGTCCAAATCCAAATCCAATGGACAAGGCAAGGCAATACGGCCAATTGTTTCTTAATGCCGCTTTCAAGAAAGGAAATTCTGGGGGAGTGAAAAGAAATTTGATCCTGTCTCTCAAACACATTAGCTTAAACTTAAACCTTCAAAGAAACTTATTGTACTCACCTTGCTACTTAAATGTTAAAGGCATGAGCTAACGATAAGTTTCATTGTTGGAATGATGAACTTTGTATTAAAATGGCTTAGCTTGATTAGATTACATTACCGTATAGCTATAAGACAAAAGGATCTCTTCCTTCGCCCTCTTTCTTTAAAATTTATTATATTGTCTTTTATTATTGTTTCAAATTTTTGGCTAAGCAAATCTTGCATTAATGTGATTCATACCACTCCACCCAAAAGTCAAGCAAAACAGGAATCGTTATGATATCTATGAATACACAACAAAACAAAATAATATTTAAATAGTGGCAGCTGGCAAGGCACATTTACCTGTAGATACTATATTATATTAAAGAGGCAATAATAAGATGTTTCGTATGATATCTCGTCTTGTCCATGTTTGTTTTCTGTTCTGTAAAAGTATGTAAAATGCAGAATGATACGGAAAAATGTTACTGTCTGCGACTTGCCATGCCAAAGATATTTATTTAGATTTGGGAGGACAGCAGTGCAGTGCAGAGGCTTTAAGTTGGATCCATTTTCAACGAGGGCAGAACAGAACAGAAAAAATCAAATATCTACCTTATGCAAAGAATGAAGGAAATCCATAAATTATAAACTTCAAATGAATTTAAAATTGAAGCGTATCATATAACATAACAAGTCAAAAGTTCTGTACCTCTTTAACACTAAAGGTGTAATGTAAAAGGAAAGATCGATAGATCTCCATTTAACATTTCCAATTTAATCCAAAGGTTTGGCTGTTTGGTTAGGTTAGGGCCCTGGCTTGAGTTGTTTCCTATGTATTACAAATGCAAAACTTTAACCCGAGTGATTGAAGGCGTGTGTCCATTGGATTGAGATCAATTCTTCTATGTACTATACTATTTAATACATATTATCTGTAATGTACTACTTATACTACTTAGTATAGAGTGAACATAAATTTATATGGTCTAATCTAGTTTTATATGTAGCGACTATTATATTTTTATTATGTTACATTTATTTACAACGTGCTGTGTGTATCAGTATGTGCCTGGAAACTGAAACTCATAAATTAGTCTACAAGTGAGCGAGTGCTGAGCTAAGGAGAGAGTCCTAGTGCTAACTATATACCTTGTGCTGGGATTGTACGCTTGTACGACTAAGCTGCTTAGCTTAAAACAACCCTTTGCTCGAAAGAGTTAAGCTGTTGATGCTTGTCCCTTCGATC
>JAQFYC010006275.1:0-12491 GCA_034694165.1 Tomocerus mixtus | reverse complement strand
ATTTAAGTCTTGCCTATTCCCCTGGGGTGAGGGTCATTACATAGCCAAGTTAGGTAGCATATTAAGGTAGTTGTATCGTATTAAACTATAATTTAGATGAACTATTGCTAAAGGTGGCAGAAACCAATTTATTATACAGATAATTCATTGGTGTTGGTAAGAGCATATATATTTTTGTCCACAAACATTGAATTATTAAAGACAGACTATAGCTCTGCATCACAGCAACCGAGCAACGAGTTAGGATCAAATATAACCAATGAGTTACAATCTAATATTAAAATATGCAACAACTCCTTTATAAACACGATATTTAATTTGTTAATTTCGTAACTACTTACTTAACTTATTAGTCATATTCTAGCTGACAGCGTACATAATTACGTTTTCCGGAACAGGTAGACTTGAGAATATTTATTTATAGGTTAACTTTATGGGAACGGCAGGTTTGTTACGCTGAAAAACAGACGGATAATCCTTTACAGTAATTTCTGGATGGACTAAAGACACGTGTTTGTTAAATTCTTTTCTGATATAGAATCCAATATCTTCAGGGCACAATTTACAAAGGATCGTTCGATGTTTGTTGTGCACCATGTTGATATGATTGAAACAATTTCCATCATTAGAGAATCTTTTTTGGCAATGTGGGCACACAAATGGCTTCTTGTTATTGTGAATATTCAGATGTGCATTAAGGCGAGCTCGGGTGCGAAATTTTTTGCCGCATCCTTCAAACTAATGTTAATAAAAAAAATTAATATGAGTACAAGGATTACAAACTAGTAATTAGTTAATATACGATTCAAAGCAGTATGTTTTTACCGTGTAAGGAAAGCTATTGTGACTTTTTTCCACGTGATCATTTCTATCGTCCTCAGCAGAAAATACACAGTAGCAGAATTTGCATACATGGGGGTGTGTTGTTTGGTATTCCTCAGGATGCAATTTTATGATATGATTTCGGTAACGGATTTTCGCAACAAATTTTTTGTTACAAATATCACACAATGATTGGGATCCCTTGAACTTTGGTGGTAAAGTAGAGTCATCCTGAGGATGATGCCGAGATATATGGCGTTGAAGTAATTTCGGAGTGTCTAACTTGGCTTCACAATGAGGACAATGTAATCCTTTCGGATTTTTCGGATTACTATTATGAGACTCCATGTGAATATTTAAAAGATCTTCGGGTATTAATCTGTGGCATACCTACAAATATATATAAATTTTATACTATATTATAGGGTTATAGTGATACTATCGCTATTCAAAAATTACGGCAACTAATTTTACATGTACCTATTTTCTGATATTTTTGGAGGAAAAAACTTACGGAACAATTTATTCGTAAACTGTTTGTGGGTCCATTATTTTGTTCGGTGATCTTGTAATTAGGAGCCTTTGATTTTGATTCAAAAGGGTGCAGAGGATGAACACGTTTTTCATGCGCCTTAAGTAGTTTCGGTGATATATGGGTTTCAAAACATTTGGAACATTTAAAACCGTCGGGATTGGTATGTATATACATGTGCGTTTTCAAAGTAACATTGACATTTTTCTGACATATCTAATGAAATAATAATAATAAAATCAATTATTTTACAATTTGAGATTCGCGAAAGGCGTACAACCAGCATGACTTACATTGCAAAATCGAAGCTGAGATTTATTTGTGTTTGATATTGAGATACTTTCTTCTTTTTTAGTATTTGATATTGCAATCCTTCTTTCTTTTTTAGTATTTGATATTGCAATCCTTCTTTCTTTTTTAGTATTTGATATTGCAATCCTTCTTTCTCTTTTAGTATTTCCATTTTTATGTCTCAGTTTAGTGTGCTTGTTAAGCATGCCTATATCAGCAAACCTTTCTCCACATTCTTCACATAAATGACCAAAGTAGGCATTTTGGAAAATTATCACGTGTCTTGGTTTATGTTGCTCAAGTTCGGTTTGGGATGAAAATGTTAAATGACAGTAGTCACAGCCAAAGAAGCCTTCTTTATGAGATTTTATGTGAGTTTCTAAGTTTTCCTCCAAGGCAAAATACCTTTGGCATGTATTACAAACATGTAATTGCTTTTGATTTCCATCCTCACCAATATCTGCAATATGACTTTCAGAAATATGTTTTCTTAAATTGTCTCTAAAAAGACTTGTAACTGAGAACAAACACTCTTCTGAGTCGCAATAGTGGAAATGGAAGGCATCCCCGTCTTGTACATCTATGTTCACATGCTTATCTTTCAAATGACGTAGGTAGCGATATTTGTGAGTTAAATTCGAGGAACAAAGTTCGCAATGGTAATTGCGTTTCAGGGATGCAAACTCATTTTCAACTTCAAATGCCAATAACGACGATTCATCTTCAGCACTAGCTGAATACAGTTTTCCATGGCGTCTTCGTGAATGCTTGCGTAAATCACTCTTGGTTAAGAAATTCCATTCACAGTCGGGACACTTGAAGGGTCTTTCCCCTACAATTATATTCAAACAGTGAACGATACAAAATAAAATGCTACTTCAATGATCAAAAATAAAATTGCAATTACTATATGGCGATATCATACACTAACCAGTATGAATTCTTTGGTGGGCGACAAAATTGTCACTTCTAATATATTTTTGGCAAATGGGGCATTCCTTCCGTTGGATTTTTAAATCTGTCTCACGCACCTCCTGATATTTTTTTCTCTTTTTTTCACGAGTATAGAAAGCTGTAACAAGAAATTACTTTATAATTGATTTATCTTGATACCTTCATTTAAAGAATTGTAAATATTAATTGTTCAAAAAAATTGAAATAGTCTAAATTGTAAGTAAGCACTGTTTACAATTTTTGGCTGGTCTTTTCTGAGAAATTATTTTAGATTTTGCATTCCTTTTATCAATACTTGAATCATCAGATTGAGAAACACTTTCATCAGAACAGTATGCTCCTGCGTAATCTTCCTCACTACTAACATCAGACGAAGGTTCAGTTTTCTCGATGTATCTTGGTGAAAGAACGCCTGAAAGTTCAGAAATCGTAATCGACGTATTAGTGTCCCACTGAGGAATTATTGTGGTGTTTTTATGAAAATATGGTACTTTAAACCGTAATTCCCCATAGACACGAAATAAGTCTCCATTTACTTACTACATACACACATGTTCTTGTTTTTCTCCTAATTCTGAACTATAACGTAAGCTTTAGCTTAGTAGACTCATGTAAGTGTAGGTAAAGATAAGACTAAGCAAAAAGAGAATGATTAAAAGGAATTCTGTGCATAATTGTTATTGTATACGTTTACTTGCTAGCTCGTTTGCAATGTTTGAGCATATTATGTTTTTGAGACGAAATTAATTTGTACTTGAAACGTTAATTTCCCATAAATGTACCTCTTTTTCCGGCAAACGGATTGAATTAATAATTAATACTTCGATTACGGAATATTTATTATAACCAGTGATATAAATACTTAAAAGAATATATAATTAATAAATTTAATAAACGTCTTATCAATCGCAACTATTATCTAGAATTGACATTTCTACGATTACAAATATAACTAAAATGAATATTATCATACCTTCTTCATTGACAACACGTGTCACTTGTCCATCACTAGGATAACTTTTAAGTTCGTAGACTCGATCACACCAAACTGTGTCCTCATCTTTGTCACTTATTTCGCTGTCATCTAGTTCCAATTTCGAATACTTAATGTCATCAGCAGAAACTGGTTGCTGATCTTCTAGCAAATACTCTACGAAAAGTGACAACGGGGACCTCTTTGACAGCATTATAGAGGCTAGATTAAATAGGGATTAAATGTCAAATGCTAGTTCATTTGTATAATACATATAATGGTTCTCATTATAGATACAGTTAACAATTAAATGTGAAACATTTAAGTACTTTTTATTATTTTATGCTATATACGCTACAGATCTGAAACACAAAAGGCTGAGGACAATGCCAAATGGAAACATACCTGAGTATATACTTTCTCTAATTTTATCGTATGAATATTCGTCGGAAATATCTCCAGTTTCATTTTTCTCAGTCAAAGCTGTAGGAATTTGCTGTTCAGGAACACCGTCGCTAGTTTCCTTCTTAATATTTTGGTAGTTCGTTTGAAGATTAAGCTGGATTAGAGACAACAATTGGCTGCCCCGTCTTGCAATATGTTTCATTTGCCTCCAGCAGAAATCCACATCTCTCACCATTTGTAGACAGGAAGGGCAGTAGTTTCCATTTTGAAAATATGTGAGCTCTGCTGGATATTCTTTTGCAGTACCCAGCAAAACGTGACTTAGAGATTCAGCACATTGATTTTTCCAGCAGGAGTATTCCCATTCTTGATTTTCCTTTTCACGACGAGGAAGCAATTTTCTACAAATTATGCAATTTGGATCTCCAGACATTTCCAGTCAGTCGCAACAATTGCTTTTTGCTTATTATTGTGGCAAGGCAACTTATTGTTCCATCAAAATTTGAAATGGAAACATCTGGTATCTGAAAAACAAAACTGACATTCAACATTACAATAACATATTATTATAAAGAGCTTTATTTCCAACTCAATAAGAGTCGACATTGATGGATTCACATTGACAATTGACCATTTTATATAAAAGCACAACCAAGAGGCATTAAGTAGATTACTAATAATTCATTAAGTATGAAATAATAAAAAATTCAATGTTACCTTTCGCAATAAGTATTTTAATAATTAAAATAATTGCCGACAAAAACCACCAATTTCTAATTAACTAATGTTGAATGTTCCGAAAATTTAAAATTAAAATGGTTACCTAAGAAGAACTAGCGATTACCAATTACCAATATTGAATAATATGATTGTCGAAGAAAATGAGAATGAATTATAAGTAGTTTCCCTGCAAAGTAAAAGTTAGTCTTTTGGTAAATAAACATTTCGCCTTCGCGGCTTATAGGGCTAGGCTATTGGAGAATGGCAAGCAGGCGGCGACATAGTCGACAATATCCACATGAGATGAGAATTTCTCATCTTCTCATCTTCTCATCTCGTTTTCACATTGAGAATTGAGAATACAGAATTTGGATACTATATAATATAACAAGTGTCAGTAAGCAGATTTATGACAGTTAGTTGGTATTTGATGTCGTTCTAAGTTCTATGTTTATGGGAATCTAACCCAAACCCAGAACTTGTGCTCGGAAAACCCGAGTACGAAACTTCTTTTAATGGTCCCATTTTTCCCTAAAACTACTATAAATGATTTCATGATAAACAGGCAGATAAAATGAAACTCCTGCAAAGGCTTAATATGGTCTGTATAAAGTGTAACATTATATTCTGCTCACTATGAATTTTGCGAATGTTAGACACATTTATTTTTAATACTTCGAGTTATATTTGTATCAACATCAGATAAGGTTTTTATTCGGTTGACTCGGGGCTCAATTTAGTTTGAATATTAGGTTCACGGTGGGTTGGATACTATGTTATGGTTGGGTAGGACTGCCAAAGGTAATAAGGTAGGTAACCCATTACCATTACCACCTCTACGAAACCCAAGAAATTCATTACCTACTGCATAAGTGTATTTTTGTGTGTAAACACAAAATCCAAAGGTTTTTAAAATTGCATTCTTCTTGTTACTACAATAAAAATAAACGATTTCAAACAGCTATAACCAAGTAGTGAAACATTCATTCGGTCTCCCATTGTGCGTGTCGCAAAGTCGCAATATACATAGTTATAAATCACTGTTGTATATCACTGGATGTACAACAGTATAGTTTTATAACTGCCTCACAATACCCCAGGATTTAGAGCAGTTTGCTGACTGTCTCACGCCTTAAAAAAGCTTAACAAAAAAGCTTATATTTTGGTACAAAAAGATTGATTAATGTGAATAACTTTTTCACCAATAATTATATTATTTAATATCTGTCAAATAATATACAATACAAATATTCTCATTTTACGTGAATCCCATTAAGTAGGATGTTTTCCCAGGTGACAGGATCGTTATCTTGTTATTTTTGTGTGTCATGATTCATCATGACTGACATCCTTCGGGACGATCCATTCTGTTTAGCGACCCAGTTGGTGTAAATGTTTCTTTTCGATTCGATTGACATATATTTAGCTTTTGTCACAGTATCTTATCTTGCTAGGTTTCATGCACTTATTATAACCGCAATTTTGGTTGCAAGGGAATCAGAAATCAGCATACGTTACAATACATACTACGGGAAGGAAAATAAATACCTATTTTATTTAAACAATTGATAGCATTTAATAAAACTAATAATTTCTTTGTGGGACAAAAAATGAGATTAATTTACCTAATAGTCCCAGCCAGCTACTATATACTAAAGTAGTAACATAAATATTGAACGAGTTGTATAGTGTGTATTTTTGCGGGGAGGGAGAGTATCGAATATAATTTTGTACAAAAGCAATATGTGCATGGTCGCTCATCGTGACACAATTGTGTTATGCATACCAAATTACAGTTCTATTATTGGCACTGATGTAAATATATGTATATGTTTATATTTTAAATGTGTGGTTCATGTAATTGATTGCATTCTCAATCGGTAATGCTGTAGTATACATGGCTGTAATCCTATAATACTCCATTATTATAAATTTTTATTCCTCCTAAGCTCTCCGCTAATACAATTTTGAAAGATTTTTATTGAAAGGTAATTCTGCAGTTTTGTATTTTCTTCGTGTTAGGGAAAGTTAATCACAAATGTTAATTAATAATTAATCTTTTGAATTTAGGCATATAAAGAAATGTGTTGTTGTGGGGATAAAGTGTTCGCCTGCTGTCTTCCAGTATGTTTTGTGAGTCGGAAGAAAGGCTGCATGAAACGAGAATGTCTCATTGCATACCTGCTCAGCTTCTTTGGCTGGTTTCCTGCTGCCATTTACGCCTGCCAATTTGTGGACGAAGACAGTGATGCCGATTGAAGTTAAACAATATTTGTACACATATAACTACTTAAGTGATTTATTATATAAGTAACTGCTACTTTCATTTAAATCCATTTGTAACTGTAAAAAATAGTTTATGGGCAGTCACGCATGAATGTACTATTTTCATAATTAGTATAGCCTTACAAAATTATGACAAGACATACCGTTGTCCAATTATGGGTGCAAGTGCAATCACAATTAATTAATAATTGACCCAAAAATGAAGCAGATATTATTGTGCCATAATTATTTAACAATATCACATTTAAATTACCAACTAATTATATTTTTAACAGAGAATGCTTATCTTTGAAAACTGAAAACATCAAACATAGTGTGTAAGTACCTTAATGATTTTTGGTACATTTTTTCGCTAAATTGTTGTGATTGGATTACTGATTATTGTGATGATTAACGATTTAAAGTTTTTCTAAATGTTATCTGGAATGCATAAGTAGTACAATATACGTACATATATTATATGTATGGGTATCCCATTTGACATTGAATTGCACGATGTATAGCCCTGTTTTTGCATCGGTTTTATTTGCCAAAGTACTAAACAAACATTGAGAAAATTCCTAAATAACGTGTGAGAATTATTTTGAATGCATTAAATTATTTAAGTAAAGACTCGATCGTATATTAAAAATTAAATTTAATATAATATTCTGCAATGTATTCTAATGCATATTGGGGTTTACTTTTTTTATTGCGATTTATATATATTAAGCGTGGCGCACATAAAAGTAATCGAAATGAAGTTATTATGTTCTGCTCGCTATTAATATTCAACGCACAAACATGAACATGGCTCGAAGTGTTTTTATATTGTGTTCATGATACTTTGTAAACTCTGTGAGATTACAAAGTATGCACAACACGCATAATTACTACAATTACCAACACTATTGCACATTTCACCATAACTATACACACATAACATAGAAGCTCACAGACAAGAAACAAAAAACGATAAAGTGCAGTCGTTCTCGTTACGTGCAAAAGTAATGCCAATATTAAATACAGTTTTCTCGCCTCATTCTCATGCTACCCATAATAAGCTTTCGATATTTCCGGCCAAGTTAGCGGCATTTTAATTTAATTACCTACCTATACAATACACAAAGCTGACCTGTAGATAACGATAAGTTTGTTATTATTATGTATCGACAGTATATTACTATACTGATATATACAGTACTCTGCATATAACTTCTTATATGGATATGCTACGATATGAATACCAAAAACGGTAGAAATGAACTCAATTCGTCATTCGCATGGAAATATAGCATTAAAATACGTTAAGTTATTCAAGCCTCGTAGTCATATATTATTATCATGTGCAAATTGCTTATTAAACTTGTAACCTTTCATTGCACATTTTTACTTTTATTGCCCACTCCAATTTCTAAACCAAAGCAATTAATTGCAATCACAGAGACACATTTTCATGTATCATAGAATATTATTATAATGTATACATATCATATTAATATAATAAATGCTAGCAAGTACTAAAATCAAGGGTTTGGATATGTATGACTCTGAAACATTTAAATGGTCACTTCACATAGCTCAGAAAAGGATAATTTTGCACGATAATTTCAAAATACACAAACTATTAATTGCTTTTACATGCCAAAATATACACGCACAGGTAGCTGCTATTTATTTATTTATTTATTTATTCAAAGACAATTTCCTCAATTACAAAGGTAAGTTACATTGTCCGCTAGGGTGGACATGTTTGTGTATATTTGGAATGTTTTTATTAATTATTGTCAATGATCAAGGATAATAGAATATTATAGAGAAGGATCGGCATTCCCGAGCATTTTTATTATTCGCGCTATGACGTCATTCAGACTATCAAAATCAAGAGAAAATTTCCACCCCCTAGGCAACCCCCTAGCCACCCAATCTGGAGAGATAGGATATCCTATGTTAATTCGCGCTATGACGTCACGATCTCCACCCAATTTCGATTTTTCGAAATTTACTATGGGGATTACCGCCTGTTGGCCAATGATTACACTCCTAATGTTTCCTAAAGTTTGCGAAATAATTTTTATTGATGCGAAATTTTTGTATGAAAATTATTAGGATTGGTGATTGCAAGTATTATAATAAGTAAGCTTTGTTTTTCACCCGCCCGTTCTTGCGTACTATAACTTGTATCTGAGTTGCCCCTCTGAAATCTGATAAAGCTTCCAGGGGCTAAATAAAAATATGTGGATCAATAATTGACCAAATCGGCCACACTCTCGCAGATTTCTAGCCACGCCCATCACATTTTTAGATAATAACATGTGGCAAGTGGTGTATTATTGCTAAGCTATTTCAGGAATACAATAGTGGTACATTTGCCGTTCACTTGGGACACTTTGGTACTTCATGAGAATTTAATATCACAGGTTTTTTATTTTAAATTCTAAGTATTTAACACATTTTAAAAAAATCCAAAATATGTACGCTTAACTGACAGTATTTAAGTTTTGGATTAATATTTTAAATGTAAAGATGTGTACTAGTATCTCCTCCTTGTTATCTCAATACAAAAACAAAAATGACTAAAAGTACCTATTCATGAATATCCAAACCTTGTTAACAGCAGAGTCCCACCGTACTCTAGATAGATTGCACTTGTGATAATTACATCGTTGTTACTTACGTATGTTGATATGATAGCCAACCTTAATATTATGTTATTGACAACAGCAGCACCGGTACGTGTACCTTGTTAGTATTTAGTGTTATTATGATAATGTGCGTAGGTACCTGTGTAGGTCTATGTCATAACTCAATAAAAACTTGGTTACATAAGAATGATTGTAATCTAAATGTACCATTTACATGCAAACCCTGCGATAGCTGTCCTTCGCTCATGTTTTTCGTTTTGTCTCAAGTGTCATCGTGCATTGGCATCTTAAGTTAGTTGTTGTACAGTGCGTGTGGTCCTCTTAGCCATTATTCGTTTATTATTGTAAGTTATGGATTACCCTTAAAATTTTAAACCCATCAAAATTAACTACATTAGCAACTCAGCGTCCGAAAAATTCAAGTGATCTTAATACGTATGTATTAAGGAATACTATGGAGATATACAAGTTGTGGATTGTGGTTCTTCTCGTCATATTTTTTGAAAAGGAATTAAAATTTGCAAATGCAGAGAGACGCAGCTACTACAGTTATCCAGTTCCACAGAAGCAGTTGAAATATCCAACTCCAACTCAAAAAGCAGGTATAATCAGTAAAACATTTACTCAAAAAGTTCCTTTGTCCACAATACGTTTTACGGGAAACTAATTGCATTCTGAATAATTTTGGTGTAGGCTTACGATTAAGTTTGCATTGAAAAAGCAATTTTTCTAATTTTGAGTCATTTTAAGTACGAAAAAGTGTAGTAATTGTAATAGTGGAAATATTCTTCAGCTGTCAATCTGCACCATATTAATATTTAGCAAAACAATATGACTGTGTGACGAACCAAGACCCGCCACGAGTAGGATTTTGGATATCGATTCCTCATGGCGAGAAAAATATTTCGTGGAAAATAAATTGTGCAACAAATGAAAAATTCTCCAAAAAATGTTTATCCTAATTCATTATTTCAAATTACCTATATTGTGCTGTATTGTTTAGGAAAATAGCAAATCTTAGTCGTGAATAGATGTAGATTTGTTAGGTTTATTGTACACATTTCTAATTAATAGGCAACTATCATCCTTCTTTGCTGTAGAGTTTAGGAGACAAAATACGCCTTTCTAAAATTCATATTTAAGTGTTCACCGTTGTTGCTTTTAAGTTAAAACTATATAGCCACTGTCATACTCAGTGGCTATATCAGCATAGGTATCCGTTTTGTCAGCACAAGGGATATCTCATTTCTATAAATTATCATAAATAAATATGATTCACTTAAATTTTATTACAAGAGCTGTTACCTAAATTAGTTTTTTGAGCTTTTGAAACTAAAATAGCATTTAATCACACACTTTTATTGTATATACGTGATTTATTCGCCAGCATTTACGTTTTGGTTTATTATGTACACACAAGTTGAGAAAGTTACATTTTTACACGAACTTCAAAGCTACCGACCTGAACTGAGATAACAAACCAATGACCTTATAGTCAGAATATTTTCATCATTTCATAACTAAACAGTGTAAATTGTGAAATACAACAATGGTTAAGTAGTAGATCAACAATAAGTACAATCTCACTGTCCATTGAACAGTGAAGTCATATTATGAGAGTTGAGTGAGACTGCTCTGCGGTTGCCAATTATTCTATTAAGTATATTGAATGCATGAGAATGTCTACCTTAAAATTCTCATTACCGGGGAATAATTGTTGAGTCTAACAAATAGTTTAGCACATGAGGGCAAAATTATCTTTTGTTAATTATGCCATAATATCCTATTAGTTAATGAGGACCTTCATGATCACCACAAATGGGAAAGGCTTAGTGCTTTTTGCCTATAGGTCTGCCCATTGATGAGTCAAAATTAGTGTGAAAAGTGTGATATAACTAAAATTATTTAACCTTTTTATATTTTTGCAGTTGTTTGCCCAACATTCGCACCTACGGAGAGACCAAGGGGTAAGCATTGCATTTTTCTATAGCCAATTACTGACAACTCAATGTAAAACGTTAATTATATACCATTATATATCTATATTGTTAATTATTTCTCGGAATACCAATTCAGGCACAGTCAATTAGGTATCTTCATGAAACATCTCCTCCCCGTTTACAAATGCAAAATGCGTTTAACATAAAGTGAAACCTTTGAAACTTACAGCTATTTTTTACTGGCAATTGATTACAATGACGGAAAATAGTTTGTTAATTAACTATTTGTCTCTACATGTATACGCATGTCACTATTAACAAATTGTCTTTTGAAAAATGATTTTATTTAATGAATTAATTCGACATTACGTTTGAAATAATATGAATAGAGGGCATAATGATATTATTTTAATGCAAATTTATTTCCCAGAGGCACAGAAAATTGTTGAACGAGTTGAATACATTCCCCCGGAGCATTTAAAAAGGGACGAAGAAATGCGAGAGACTATACGAGAACAGACAAAGCAGATCGATAAGAAAGATACGGATTTAGTCGATAGGGAAAAGGAAATTAGAGAACAAGAAGAAACAATTAGAGAACAGTATAACGAAATTGACGGGCAAAAACAAGTTATTGGACGACAGGTGGAGACCATTAAAACTCTCGAAGAGGAAATTCGCAGGTAAGTCAATTATTAATCAAAATCTGCATAAACATTATCTGCTGAGCAACTGCTCAATATCCGACACAATTAATAATTCCGCAAAAGATTAGAGTTAAACTACTGTAACAAGTGACACCAAAATCTGACAAATAATAAGTATTTGCAAGTTTCGGTGTTTATTGAAGATATTTTATGAATTTGCTTGCGACATAGGTACATATATTCCGAAATTCAATGGGGGAAATCTTGACGAGGTCTAAAAATGATAATTAAAGGACT
>JAQFYC010006274.1:0-12491 GCA_034694165.1 Tomocerus mixtus | reverse complement strand
TGTATGTATATAGTTAATGTACACGCATGTAGATATGAATTAGGTAGGTACTTACTCACTTACGTCAGACAGATCAACCATTAAGAGCAACAGGTTTGAGTTCAACTATCACCACATTAAATACGGTACCTATCAACATTTATATTGATTGTATTGCTTGCCAATACATTTGCGGAACTACCTCTTCCTTCCAACTCGTCTTTAATTTAAACGAATTCAACACATAAACTATATTGCATGATTGAAGATTGCTTCGCATAGCAGGTGGATCCCATTTACCATTTGCATTTTGCATTACGAGGAGGCAGAGACAGGTCAGGCCAGGCACCTTAGCAATTTTGTCACTGAAAACAAACGAGAGCAAGACGTATCATTAATTTAAATCAATTCAAATTCAACTTCCAGAACAGAGCAGGCTAGTCCAAGAAGAATGATCGTGATAGTGATAAATGTCCAAACCAATGGTGGTCTTGCTGGTCAATGCCTATTTACTTATATGGATTGCATTAGCTAAACCAACAGACAATCACATTAAATCCTTAACTTTCATTGCCATCTTTTTCTTTTGCGAGTTTTTTTGTATGCACAGCATTTTGCAAGTTAAATATCTGTTCTTAATTCAATTTGGTACCCAGTACCTACGTACTTTTTTGTTGAAGACAACGCTTTTATCATAAACCATCGTACAAGTATGAAGCACAATGTACAATATGGTAAATGTAAATTCGTTGATGTGTCGAGCCTTAATAGTACCATCAATCTTTCCTATCGGGTGGGTTGAGAAATGTTAGCGCTATTAGTTAGCTATCAATCGTTCAGTACTTGTAATTTCATTATGATTCAAGATTTTTAAAATTAACTGTTCAGGAATAATTAAATAAACTCAGTTCCTGGACCTGTAGAGATTAGGAATTTGTTCATTCTAAAATAATTGCAACTTCCTCTTCGGATGGGCATTAGTATAACATTACGTTTTAATAGTAAGCTTTAATTAATCAAAATTTCATTATCAAAAGGAATGCAATTAGTGTACTAAATTATTGGTTAAGGACCTACCTTAAAGTGTAGAAGGCATACCTACTACTCTCGTTTATATAAACGCAATGACTTACATAATTATCTTCTTTTACCTCACAAAGAGTTAATGGATGAAAGGCATTAATTACAACATAATAAAATGAGACTGTAGATAATGTGGCTAATTGCTGTGAAATTATTTAACAAATCCTCACGATACAGGTAAAATTGCGATAAATAAGCTCATTATCAACTATCAACTATGATGGTCTTGATCTTGACTAATTGCGAGGGAATGTGTATAAGGGGATTGATGAATTGTCCATAAAATAAACAAATGTGTGTAAACAACGAAAAGATTTCCATTTGTATCTGTAAAGTAGGCACTTAAAGCTTTTTTAGGTTATTACATGTGTGTTATCTAAATAATGAATTTATATAAATGATCCTTTCACAACTAAAGGAAGATTAGGCAGTGACGATAAATAGAGAAGACAAACTCAGCAAGGAATTTAGTCTGAGTCAGATCAAACGATTGGCTTTCACAGCAGGATCTTTGTTACATTGCAATAAATGTACTACAGATCCTCCTGCATTTCAATGATGTGGTTTGCTTTGGCATATCTTGTACTATAGAAACCTTATAGTAAGTGAGTAATGTAATATACATATATGTACACAGAGTTTTGCAAAACCAACGCAAAGGATCGCATCGAAGAAAAATAAATTGCTTTTAGTAAGCTACTCTATCCTTTCGTCATGTGGCCTTATATAACTTGAGGGAATTAGTTGAGCCAAATTAGGAAGAAAGCTCATTAGCGTCCCAGCACAGTCTCATTCAATCAAAATCCACATTTTGCGTAGCTTGAGTTATTCCGTTTGCAAGACATGGTGTGCAATGCGTGAAACTTACATCTCCTGTGTAGTTGTTTCTCTCTATCTCGCATTTTATTACTATTAATTTAAATAGAAGAGGAAAGAAATCCTTTTCCTTGTAGAAACCATCCCTATCTTTTATCTTTAATGCATCTAGCGTAACGTACATACATTAAACACACAGGTGGCAGTTAATGACATTGAAAATGATGGGAGAAGACGGTAATTAATTGCCGCTAGCCTAATATTTGCTATAATTTAATGTGGTCAGCCTTTATGAACCATTTTGGCATTTTGCAATCACAAAAGCATTTAAAACAATATATTCATTCCTTTTAATGCATGACTTTTGTACAGAGTTTTTACATAACGACATAACTATTAGAATAATTTAATGCGAAACCTGGCCTGGTGGGGATACTAAATTAACGCTAAGTAATGGTTACATTTTACATTCTAATGTATATTCAACTGACTAATCCTTATTACTTTGTACATTACCACAGGTATTCTAAATCTTATAATGCACGTATTCTTGTCTCGTCTTTAAAATAATCGGGATAAATGTTCTGTTTGTTCTGCGTCCGCGAATATAACTACAAATGTACCATTTACACATTTAATGAGTGTATGAATGTACAGATACAACTATTTATGTAGCTTGTATTTGTTTTCTAATGGAACACATGACATGACAACGATAGGGCACCAAATGATTTACAGTAGAAGAATGTTTAAGGAAACAAAACATAAGCGTGGCTCTAGGGATTTTGCAAATTATTCATGCAACACAAACACAACATGGAATGTAAATGTAGGATTGTAGAAGGGAACCAAACTGTGATGTGATACATTGAGAATTGCTCAATAAAGCATAATTCTGAGAAAAGGTGAGCAGAGAGTTTAAAACTGTTTGGTTTGGATGATGATGAGTGAGCGGCAAGAAATGTAATGGAAGGTAATAGGTGGTGATAAAACAGTTTAAAGAAGTCGTAATCATAAATGTACATTTAAACTTACGAAGATATACTTTTCTGCTGTTGTATGTACTATTATAATACATTCCCATTGTATATCTGTCTTCGGCCACGTACTCAGTCCTTGTCACTGTCATGTAAAGTCATTGAGTGAGTGAGTGAGGGAATTGTATGGAAGGGATGGACAAAATAATGGGAAGTGGTTTGGTTTGGTTTGCTAGTAAAGAGTTAAAAGTTAGGTGGGCAGAGACAAGAAAATATCTTTAATGTAATATTGTAATGTAAGTTGCACTTAGGCTGCTCTTCGCTGGGTCATAAATGAAGGACAGGATTAAATCGTCGGTCTTTTTTTCATTCGATGAAAATCGGTTGGACATCTGCATCCCTGCAGTTATAGTGAGTTTAGTGTGGGAATCCTTTAGGTGGTTCCCACAATCCTCCCAGGATTTTTCGGCCGCAAAATCATCCATGTGTGCACTATTACAGATGGAGCTAACTAATATCTCCAATTCCACAGTGAACTACAATGCAATGTATTTATGCACGAAGTGCAATATTGCAATGAGGAGAATGGGAATGCATGTACATTTCTACTGGTTACTTACATTTTGTATTATTTAGGCCATCTATGCACGTATATGTATGTATTTCAAATAATTCCTTCCCAATGTATCTGTAATTTTTTATTTTCGAATTCATCTTTCAGCATCAATTGTCAATTTACGTAAAAAGTACCAATGTGACGTAATGTTACGAAACTACAGATAATAGTAAACAGAAACGTGATACTGTTTACTGTAACATTCGATTACTATATTACATAAGTTATATAAGTCGTAACATGTTAAAAACAACCACATACGTCAGAAGATAATGTACCCTTTGATATTTTCGTCTGCGTCGTATGATTCTAAGAATTACTTTGTAGGATATTATACTTAAGGTTACGTGGGTGCACACTTAGAGCTGTATACTCCTTATTTTAAGAGATTTCTAGGGAACACATATGTATAACCCTTTTGCTCTTAATTTTAGAAGATAAATATGCAATGTAATAAGATAGGAAAATTGTATAACCTACTCTTCGTGTGTTATATAACGTAGCCTAATACTCTTAGTAACTAAATATTGTAGACAACAACAATAAGAACGAACTCAATCAGTTCAAGAGATACAATGGCAAGACAAATTACATCGGTTTCGGATTACTATAATGATAGTGGCTGTTACATATTTATTTTCTGAGTACTTTACTTACATATCTACAACGCAAGAGAATAATTCCTAGATGTTATTTTTATTTTTATTTTGGTTTAGAAAATGTCGTGAAAAATGATACTTTGTGTAGTGGGACGAACATGAAAAATAAAGTATGGTATTATACCTATACAATGAAGAGCTAATACGTAATACGTAATATTACGTTTCAGTTCTCCTTTGATAAATTAGTGTGGTTTGCTTTGGTTTCGTTGGCTTCAGTTTATGGTTTAAGGTAGGCTTATCATCAATTCCTTTCTATCCAATAATGTTAGCTTTTCTGATTTAGATGATGATGATGATATTCTCAAAGATCAAAACAGAATCTACATATACAAGAAGTAGTATAGGTATATGCATTATATGTTACTATTGAAAGTGTCTAATATATAATAATAACATACTTAATGTATAGCTCTTCAAAGAAAATACTTTTGATGTATAAGAGTTATGTTAACACTGTGTAGAAAGCAGATTACATACATATTTACGATTAAATTATCACTATTTATAGATGATAGTTGTTTTCTATATATAAAGTATATGTACATATATTAAAGTAAGCCGTTACAGTTGCGGTCGTAAACAATCTTCTTGAATTACACGTTGCAAAATAGGGAAAATGCATAGATAGTAGCTACCTCCACACTTATAATTATGGCTATGTTGTCTCGTATCAATGTATGCATGTATTTTTACATGTGAGGTTTCGGTTAGTATATTTTTATCCATTAATGTGACTTACCAACGTAAGTTATGCTTTGAGATTGAGAAAGAAGAGGAAACGATTTTGAAGAGGGAAAAGTAGAAAAACTGTGAATGAGTGACTGCCAACCTGTCAAAGGAAACCATGGCCAAAAGTTGAGTTAATCCATATGTCCTGCTCCGCTCGACCGACTACTAGAAGAGTCGAGTAGACAGATTGGGGCTTAGCTGACTGACACCACATAATGCTAGCCGTCATATCATGCCGTTCATGCTGACAATAAGCTCACTCACACTTTTCGAGAACTTGAGATTGAAGATGAAACCAGAACCAGGCCAGGCCATGCCAGCAATCTTACGAAGGCAGACAACAGAAGGGAAAGAGTATAAGTTACCTTAAGTATAAGTATTATTACATACAAAGGATATGCTAGTACTACAATCTAAACATAATCCGTGGTATAAAGCAAGCGGCTAACTTTTTAACACCTTCGTTAGGTCGCAAGTAAGTGTCTAAGTACCTTTGCGACTAAATTGGAGATGTTGAAGGAAGTTTCCTTTCCCAGGCCAGGCCAGGCCAGGGATTTCCCTGCATTAACCCACACATACGTAGTTTGGTCACTAAATTCATGTACTGTACCTGTGATTAGTTTGGAACTTTCCTTCTGTGGACTACTGTAACTATATGAATATACTTTACACTGTGGAACTTTTCCATGACACAGAAAAAAACGTGCATGTTGCTTATCCCTAAGTGTGTGTACCTACTACCTACGTTTAAAAAGTTATTTACGTGTACAGGAAACATCTTCAGCCACAGTAACACAATAATGATGCTTCAGTTTGATAAAATATTATTATTTCTTAACAAGCCGTTGCGTTCTTGTGAAACTTAGCAGTCACTGTCCTGTCCTTTGAGAACTGATACATTGCATTGGCTTGGTTTGGTTGTCTTATGTCTTGTCTCATAGCTGGGATGTGATGTGATGTGGGAATAATACGTTTATTCGTGTAGATGTAATATGTAATGAATACATATGAATGGGTATAATAGTAAAGCAGTTAGCATTAGAATTTGTATGATTTTTATAAGCAGTACCTAACGTCAGTAAGCGATGTGCTTATGTGAATTGAGTGGACAAGATTAGGGATGTTTACATTTCTCATTCACTAATCTATTCTGCATGTAATTACCGTTAGTCGGAGAATAATTCATTTTAAAGAAAATTCATGTCAAGATTATTTAGTTGTTATGTTGGTAGTTAGCCGGACAGCCCTACTGTGAAGTGGAATCCTTCTTTTCCTATTCTTCCTCGCTTTTTATGTCACGAATTATTTTTTTACTGTTTCTTCATACAGTATGTATGTATATGTATAGTATACAGAATACAGATAGTAGTAATTCGGCCCTTGACTTTGTCTAGGTTTCACATTCATCATTAGATGTAGTATGTAGTACAGGACAGTACACAGTGTACAATACAAACTGCATAAATTCTTACCTTACCTTAGCTAAGATACAATTTATGTGTGTACCTATTTACTATATGTGCCATAAATACCTAAGTACCTAAGCATCCGTAAGTAATGTTTACGTGTTTGTAGTACTTTGTATAGATATAATTTATAGCTGAGTGTAGTAGTACATACATTTACGTGGATCTTAAATCTTAACTCAAATCTTGTGGTTATTATGATATAGGTTTACATGTTAATGCATTCTCTGTAATTATCAGGCTAATAATAAAAGAGTGTAAGAAAATACTGAAGTAATTTCAGATTATCGAGGATTAGGTAGTAGCTTTAATTTAAAAACTGTCTTATCTCCATCATAACACATTTAAGAAGGTAGTAAAGGCAGGTTCCAGTCTGCAGTCAACACAAATCAGTAGCTTGGTTTTAAGTTTTTTAAGCCTGGATTGGCTTCGTTCCCCTTTGTCATATGTACATATACGTATTTAACATAGTTATAAGCACTACTGGATACTTAAATACTTGAAAAACAAAAAGGGGAACAAAGTTGAGGATGAGACTAGACGAGAGGAGAGCAAACCAAACCAGATAGTGAAAAACTCGAGAAATAAATAATTCACGTACTTAAGAGGTAATATAATGCTTTAATGGAGAGGAATCCGGTTGATTTATTGCACTTCCCAGGAACGCCCATTTTCCGTGCCTTTTGATTTTGATAAACTGCCCTTTTGCAATATATGGTGTAAATACCAGAAAAACCCTTCACTTGGTATTAAGTAGTAGTAGTGCAGTCAGTAGTGTGTTTGTGTTTTGCTTGGACTTAATCCGGTTAGACTTTATGTAATAAAGACTAACCGGTACAATACAATATAAGGTAAACTAAATAGAGAGCAGTTTCCCTTACCATTACAATTAAATAGAAGCTAGTTCAACTAGCGCATATCTACACTTACTTTTTGTGTAAGCACATACTTATATGATGGATATGAAGTAGGTAAGTTCGCTTGCTTACCTCTGTGTAGATATACTGTGTTTACTTTAGAATTTATAATGGGAAAGATAAAAGAAATGTTACGTGAAGTTCCATTGCATTTCATTGGAATAAAATCATGAGAAGTCGGACTAATCTGATGCCCTCTTAGTTATATGCGTGTGTTAATTTCGTTGTATGGATTGTGGATTAGTATGATGCGTTTCTTATGCTTCACATATTAATTTTATCATCACCATTTGATCTTAACTGGGGGTAATACGTGTTTTTAATGTAACATTAGCATTCTATCAGCCATTTGTATCTTAAAGGAATATACACTAACAGTTTTCCTTTAAACTGATTTAAATTCACAGTTGCACTGCATTACACATAACTATTTTGTATACACGCGTAAATGCATTGATCCTTGTAGAATATATAACTACGTATTTTATAGGTATGCCATAGCCAAATTGTCTAGTGAACTTTTCAGGTTATTTTCATCAGGTAGCAATTAATTTAATAGTATTCTAAAATGGAAAACTAATTGTATACTATAATCATAATTACCTACTGAAAACGCGTTAGAACTGAAAGCTGACTGGAAGTTGATACTGTAATTAAAGATAGGTGCCAAGTGCCAGGAAAGATTTTGGTACTGTACATATTTTATGGTATCTTTTTTATATCTCATACGATTACGATTGTAAGTTTTCTTTCGTATCGTGCTTAGAAAGGAAATCTGACATTTCAATATCCAAAGTATTTATAACATGTCGACCATTTTTGTGGTTTACTAGACTAGGAATACTTTTACGATTACGACTAGACAAACAAACTGATAATCTATAATGTTATGTGGTATTAAAGGAACTTCCCGGATTTCCCAGACAAATAAAATTAATTGCATTACATTGTCAGGGAATCATAAACATTTAAGCAAGAGTGCGTGCTTACTGCGTTTATTACTGTCAACCTAAACTGTAAAGGAATACTGGATATCTAATTGTCTGTCTATATCTACCTGTCCTGTGCAAAAAATTATCAACTGCCTGTCTGTAGTAAGATATTTGATAAAAATACGTTTTGAGGATATGTAAGTAGCTTTTGGTCTGGTAGTGTGTACTTATTTTTATTTGATAGTAGACTCAGACTAAATTCATTTCCCAAAGTCAAAGTCAAGTCAAGGTAGTCAAGAAACTGTAGCTTTTTACGTTGCAACACAATTTATACTAATGGAAAAATATAAACAATTATATTACTCACGTGTAAGTAAACTAAAACAGCAAATTGCACCTACCATTTTACGATTTACAATTGACAGAAGTAACAAATATTAAAAATACGAAATTTTTATTGCTCACTCGTCCACTAGAATTTAATACAATAAAAATGCTAAAGTTTCATCTCGGGTTGAAACGGACTTTGAGTGGACTTGCTTTTAAACTAATTACCTTGCCAAGCAACAACCTTAATCTGAAATTTATTTCATATTGTTGTGCAAATGGTAATAGTATATAAGTAAAGGAATCTAGCTTAAGACCTATTTTGCATTTACGACTTAACAATTGTTTAATTAGTAGCACAAAGCCCGGTTCGACCATAAAATAACTTTTTACCGAAATAAAATTAGCATACATTTGCCCTTCCGTCCGTCAAAAGCTATTAGCTCGCTCTTGGGTTTACATTACACTTTTGCATTCCCCTTGCACATCACTACTCATTTTTAGTAGTTTTATTATTGTGCCTTTATGTTTTGAAAGGGATTCTTTATCCTTTGACTTTTACCAGTAGTGCAGCATATGCATACCAAGGCAAGGATTTTAGTTCTTACTGTTATGCTCATTGTATAAGTAGAGTGTGAGTGTAACAACACTTTTGAAGTGTGTATGAAAATTTATTATTATCGCAATGGACTTGCGGTACAGCGAGCAAGGAACAATCTGCAATAATCATAACAATAACACTTTAGCTCTAGTGGCTCATTCACTTCAAATCTCGGTCGCAAATCACAAATCCTTTGAAAAGTTGCCGAACTACAGTATTCCAAGCATTTTGTGGCAGTAGTGTCAGTCAGTTAGACAAGAGCAGCCAAACCAGAGAAAATTTAAGGTGTGTACCTATGCAAGCAATAATGTAATGTAAGTAATGTAAATTTTACTACTTTCTTGCACTGGGCGTTAGGGGAAAAGTGTGGCTGCACAATATCAAAAGGTAGTAATAATGACACTACTTTAACACAAGTGTGTAATTTCTCTAATCTGTGTCATTTTCATAAGGGATATATATTACGGAGCATAAACCTACAATTGAATGATGTTATTTGCTGTCATAAATGGGGGTAGCATCCAATTACCTATATATAAAGATTTTACTGGCTATAGAAAGACAATTGAACGACTAATCCGGTCACAGGAGCATATTGATATAAGTACGTCGACTTATGTACGCCTAATTCGGCATTTCTGTACTATTTATTTATCCAGTAGGTTTCATGTATTTTTCATATAGTAGTATATAATATTGTGCATTTTAGCAATCATCACCAATTTTTGCAGTGTCATATTTTATTATTCTCTAACATTGGATAAGGAGATGTATCACTAGCAAGTTTGTCGAATACGGAAGAAGAATCAAAATCCATCAAGCTCTACGAAGAATTTTAACTATTAATATATTGAACAGAACATCTTTGCGATTATGTATGTCTGGCACATCAGCTAAATGCAGAATATTTTTGTATTACACGTGTAAAACCAAAATTACTTCATTTGATTTAATTATCATCACAATTACATAATTAACATAATTATCATAATAATGTGCTAATTAATGTTGTAAAAGTTATATGTATATAGCGATGCAAGAATATCAGTGAAAGTCCTTCACAAACACTTTATCTCTGCGCATTCTTAAACTTCTATTTTCTTATTCCTAATGTTAGTAGTTTGAAACTGAAAATAGAAGGTGGTTGGCTGGAAGATTAAAATGATTGTAATTCACAATGCACATTTGCAGCCATACTAAGTCAGCCCAGGTAACTAATCATTCTAAATGTTTGTGTACTCTTCTACAGGATAATTATAGGATAGTGTTAAGAAGTGCATATCAAATTACCACGTAGCAAAAACCCACGTAGCTTTCGAATGAAAAACTCTCCGAGAGCATAAGTTGTTTTACATTAGACAACGAACTAACTAACACACAATTCAACATTCTATGGAATGTAATACTCTATGTGGTTTTATGGAATGATACTGCTTAGCCCTAACATTTATTATGATACGATATGATATGATACTGGATTGGATATGAGATATGTTCTACAAACTAATGTACACTACACTTTCAACTTTACTTACCTAAAGTTTGTCTCAAGTCTGCCTACATATTCATATGATGTTATGCTGTCCAGATTTTTTATTCGCTTCTATGATAAACTGGGCTTTCAACATGTTTTTCGGTATAAAACGCTCTCAATAAATCAGAGCGAGCCATGCCAGCAGGAGAACGACTGAATAATATGCCGTGCCTTTAAATCACGGTATATATTTAACTTACACTTTTATTGGTAGTAAATGCATGTAGAAGTTCCTCTAATAATGGTAATCCCTATACATGTGTAACGTTTACAATATTGTATACCATCATCATAAAGGAAAGTACAATAAGATGTGCATTGCGTTTAGACGAGGTATATCAGTTTCGATTTCACGTGTAAAAAATGTTAATAAAGGAGCGAACATGATAATGATAATTTGCCTGTTAGAAAAATGTATCCTCTGGCACAGAGTTTCGGTTTAGAAAGGACAAGTTACATCACATCGCATCTACATCCACATCAAATCGTCGTAAGTAGGCAGTAAGCAGTGCATGTATGTAGTTTGTATTTTGTATGCATCAAATCGAATCAAATTCAAATAGTACACGACTTTTCTCCAGGCAGGTTCTGATCCGTTCTGTTCTGGCTTGGCTTGGCTAATCTATAATGAAATGATCCTGTGGGCTAATTCCTGCCGAAGCCAAACCAAGCCACAGAGAAATCTTTTGTAATGCTATGAAAAGCCTACGTAGCTGAGAAGGAATTGTTGAAACAAAAGAAGTATTAACGAAGACTGTGTAGTTAAATCAAATCTTTTTAATTCCTTGTTCCTCGGATGAAAGGAAATAATAGCGGTAGTATTACCTATATTGTGATGATAATTAAATACTAACATAAAAGAGCCTAAGCTTGTATGTGTTAATGTTAATGTAATACCTTTTGTTCGTGGTTGGTTAGGTTAGATTTAGGTACGCTTAACAGGATTCATTCAATATAGAAAATGTAAAGAAGTAGGAATTAACAGCAGGAATTAAAATATTAAAATTCAGGTTGCACAGGTGCATCCATCGCATCGTTTCAATTTCGGTCTCTCTTTCTATCTTCTTGTCTATTGTATCTATGTAGGCCTAAAAGCAACTTTGAATGAAAATTGAGAATCAAACTTACACAGAATAGGAATAGGAACTTGTTTTGTATAATTTTTTATGTCGCTCGCTGTCGCTTGTGCTTTACCGAAGTTTTAGTTGAATAGATTATTACAAAAGGTAAATGTTCATAGAAAAGCCGCTTTTTTGATGACATGACATGTTTTGTTGTTGTGTTATGTTAAGTGTGTTAATGTTAACTGAGTGAGTGAGTCTGGGCTAGGTACTGAGTTATTTGATACATGATACATCTATCACCTTTAATCCAATCCACTCTGTTTACTTGATAATGTTCACTTTGTTGTGTAGAATGATTTTTTATATCTGTACATTCATACTGACGATAGTTAATGTGTTTATTTTCCTCATTGTCAATGCAATGGTGCATCCAGGTAGGTTAAGCTGTAGTTGTGATTGCTATGCGGTGCAAATGATGACGAGTTTGATACTTTAACCCAGGCTGTCAAGTGAAGACTCTCATTCAACTCAGCTCAACTCAACTCAAGTACATGCATCACAAAGAATCACTTTGATTCATTTATAAACATTCGTAGGGCAAATCCATAGAGCACAACAAACAACCAACTTAAGGGAAAAAAGTTCAGATAATATTTATTACTTTTTTAAATTACATAGGCTATGTTCATAGGCAGTTTACCTATAGGCAGGTAATGGCATTACTTATGTATTTACCATTCATTCTAGATTGTGAATTGCTTTTCAGAAATGATTACCTTGCCTTGCTT
>JAQFYC010006273.1:0-12494 GCA_034694165.1 Tomocerus mixtus | reverse complement strand
ACACATGGTAATCAAAGAGGAAGGAAAACCATTAGCGCCTTCCTTATGTGGCCAAAACTGAAATGCATTAGAGTTTCACCAAAATAAAATGCTACCGGTAAGACGAAATTCGTGTTCTCCTTTTGTTCACATATGACGGTTGAGTTAAGTTACTCGTCCTGTTGTGTTGTCATTGTCACTCTATCTGTATCTCTTATGTATTGTACATAAATGTGTGCAATGCATGCCGTTGCCTTGTTGTCGCCTTCGTCGCCGCTCCGTCTTCTTCAAACATCTTCACAGCTACAGCTTCCTGTAAGCTTTACAGTACAGATAGACAAGACATACTACAGTTAATTTATTACCTACTGCTTTGTTCGCCCACTGAGTGAGTAGATATTTACATTTAAGTAAAGGAGACAAGAAAATAAGGGCAAAAGCCCTTTAAGGGAGATTTCATTATATGTACATATCTGTATTACTATGTACATATTCCCTTGTCGTGTCTTAGTTAGTAGTATTCCTGACTTGACTGATTTGGTTAGACTTAGACCAAAAGAAAAGCACTTTTGCTGTGAAATGAAAACTCCATGAATCTGTCTCAAGTTAATATTTAGGCGGTTGTCTGTGTTTGTGTGTGTATTTCAGTTTTGTTTAGACTGCAATCTTTTCTGTCTCACTCGAGTCTCCTTCTCCTCTTCTATGATATCTCAGTTTAGGATTTTATCAGAAAATATCAATGACATACGAGTTTCTATGCTTGTTAGCTAGCTGTACATGCATCCTGCCTGTCCTATATTTTAACTTAAGTAGTAATAGCTCATTTAAGACATTAAAAATAAGAAAAATCTCCAGCATGTGATTGGGGGGTAACACATTTTTTATATATTTGTAATATGGAGATACACTCATTTGTATTTTTTAAGTAAAATGAGTAACTTCAATTTATCCATGAATGATGAAGGCAGGCAAAACATATCGTCGCTTAAAAATCAAAGGGTACAAGTTTTCACTTCAGAGGCAAAAGACGTAGTGTATGTTATTTGTAAACAAGTCGATATGTGTGTATCCCTATTGCCATACCAAAATTGCCATAATTCCAATAGTACCTTATTCCACCACAGCCTCAATCCCAAATATCGTCGCATATAAAGCAAAGAAGGCTAAATCGATTTTTCTAAGCAGCACAATAAGCCATAGGCTTTTCCAAAATTATGGGATAGCGGATAAGGTAGTTTGAAGTTGAGGTTAGTTTACTATTACGAATAAGCAACTTTTAGAATGACACATACGATATAACCGCATCTCTTTTGCATACTGAAGAAATATAACTTTTAGATGTAAAGACGGCGATATGTAGTTATGTAGTATTATTTAAGTCATTTGAATTAAACCGACATATTGTAAATATCTAGACAGCACACGTAAATATGCAGAGATCAGAAAAGGAGCAAACCGAATGGTATTGTGGAAGGAAAGGGTATCTTTTACATAAATAGTTGACTTTTGTCTTTGGATTGGAATACTCCCGACGCCTAGGACCAGGCAGAACATGAGTTACACTGGGAATTCTTGTTTCTGTGAATGGAATGGTAAGTGTCATGGAACGGGTCGCTTGCAATGTTTGACATTTGGCCGGTGCCACAAAGTCCAGCTGGGAAAAGCTGAAGGCAAGACAAGGCAACTTTACTTTGCTTCATTTCGTGGGACTCTTCATCATTGTCTTGTTTGACTTTTCACTTGACTCTTAAACTTGACTCTCCCGTCTCCTGACCCTTAACTCCTTTTCTCAATTCTCAACATTACTGAAATTGCTACATTTTAATAGAAAAATTATTTTACTTTTTTATTTTACTATATACACAACTCTTGCTACATTTTTTAGAAAATGAAAATGCTTTTCAAGTATAAAGTGTAGGTGCGAGGGCGACAACGGCGTTTATAGATAAATGATACATAAAAAAATTTGAAAATGCATGTTGTTTGTTGCATAACTGGAAAGGTTATCTTTGGGAAACATCTGCATACATGCAAATCCCCTGAATTTACAAATAATTTGCCTTTGATGTGGAATGTCTTTTTAGCAGTAAACAAATTGAATCTATTTGTTTCTTTTTGTTTTGTTGACTTTTTTGGGATAAAACAGGGCAGAGCTATTCGGGGAAATTCTTTGAAAGTGTGAATCGAGAGTGGCAAGATATTTATCGGGAGAAAAGAGCACTCAATCCATATTTAAGGAAAGAATGCATCTATTTGCTACATAACTTCTCCCAGGAATGGAATATGAAAAGCTATAAAACAGAGACACGTACATACATAAGGACGTAGCATTTATAGAATGAACCATGCAGGTAAGGGTAAAACTGCATAACATGTAAAGATATTTATACATTGCATACTTACATAGTCTTAAATTCTCTTTGACGGAACGATTGTGAGTTTGTGTTGTGAGTAGTGAGTTTGAATGCATTTGCTTTGATCTTGATAGAGCAGTGCCGTAGTATTCTGTTGTGATAGTGTTGATGTTGGTGCGATAGGTCAAATACTTTAAAAATATGCTGTGTATGTCTATATGTCGTAGGATAATATACACAAAAGCCGATCAGGCACTAAGACCAATCGACCTATACAGAAAAGTGTCTTGTGCTTTTAATAATTTTATTTTTGATAGCTCTGTTATAAAAAATTCTATACTCCTGAGAGATTAAGATTAAGAGAACAGGATACCTAATAAGTACCTTGGGACCAATCTTACTACTGCTGGTTGTTATTACCTACGACATAAAATAATATTGCATCTTGCATTTACCTAACGTAAACGTAAATGTAAGTATTTACTGTATGTACTGTTGTAGTTCAAATATAAGAATGTATAAGCAAAGTAAGTCTAAATACCAAAGGGAAAGATGGCAAGGGTTTAAGATAGATAGCAGAGATAAGTTTAGCGTGTACCTAAGTAATGTAATGTAAGGATAGAGATTTTTGGTGAAGCTTAAATGATGAGATGAGGAGAGTATTAGTAAAGGAGAATGTGTTGTGTGTGGTGGGATATGTACTTAGCTCCTAACAACGCAACCTTTACAACAAACCCAAATACCCGAAAAGCTTTTAAAGAGCTTTCAAAACACACACTCACTCACTCCGTCAAACTAAAGTCATAGTGCAGGAAGAAAGACTTCAAAAAAATCATTCTTCCCAACAAGGCAAAAGCAATGGCAATCCTTCCTCTCGAAACTCAAACTCAACAGCCAAAACCAAACGACTCTTCTGTAGTTCTGTCTGTATTCTACTGCTAGCTATAACTAAAACTAAACTCACGACTCAAGACTCAAGAGTGCAAGTTCAGCATATCAGAGCAAAAGCAATGCTAGGGATAACAGTAAGAAACTTACAAGGAACGAGATGAGAAAGGGAGGAGCTACTATTTTATTACAAGGAAATATACATGCATATTTTCTAGAGTATGTACAAAAACACAAATATGCTTACCATGAAAAATATTCGTACTTATTGTTTGTATTCTTCTTAGTCAACTTACAATTTTCATTTATTTACATGTTTAGTATCCCATTTCATTCATTTCATAATGTCAAAAGAAAATTAAGTGGGTAAATGTACTGATATACATGGAAATACTAACAGATTGTCCTAAAATAATTATGCGACTAATGTAAGTCCGTTCTCCAGCTAAAGAACAGCCATATGCAAAAATTTCCAAATACTACAACTGGACATAAGGAACTAAGGTATATTTTTGTAGGAAAAGATACCCCTTCATGTTAGAGACTGTTTGCAAATCAGATAATTTCATTTTGGGAATAAGCTGACATAATTTTGATACACACTATAAGTTTTATGTATCTATACATTTAAATTTATAAATATACGCATATATACACCGAATACTCATCCCAAGTTCCTAAAACTGCTAAGAAATCAAAAAATGTGCATCAAGGGAAGCAGAAACAGATTTTGATAGGCTTATACTTACATAGCAGACTAGACTGTACGAGTCAGCAAGGAATTCTTAAGTACTTAAATATTTGTATGTAGTATAATAGGAATATCTATTTTACAGTGTACATTCTGTATGTGTAATTCCCAGTTTTCCTCGCATTTTCTTCATGTAGCTTGGTTTAGTTGTTTGTTGGTTACTTACACGAGTTTAACTTGAGTTCACTTACTTAGTTACGTTAGTGAGAAAAGGAAATGAGTATTTTTCTCCATAAAAGCCGTGTTTCTCGGCACCTCAAGTGCCACTAAGTAACTCCAAACTGCAGTGTAACTAACTAAAAGCCAACACTGACGCAAAGTATAAGTAAACCATCAAAGGACTATAATATCCTAAGTAAAGTAACTATCTGTATGTTTAGGTACACATTTGTAAGCAAGGAATACTTTAGAGATAGAAATATTTTCTGTGTGAAAACCTAAAGAAGGAACGACGAGCTATTTTAGTGTTGAAGTGACATGCAGACTGGCTGGAAGGCATGCAGGCCAGGCCAGGCAACTAAAAACTCGGCTCCTTTACTAGTTCAGTTTAGTTCACTTCAGTTCACATCAGTGAGACTTTTCAAAGCAACAAAACAACCAAAGATATATTATAAGTACTAGTAAGTAAGTAAGTTGCTAATAGAAAATAAATGCTGAAGATGCTCTCATAATATGTACATTACCGTTTTATCACAATACGTACATATTATTATATTTGGTAGTATTGTAGGTATTATGCAATACGAAATACAATTGCCTAGTTATGATACGATAGGTGTTTAATAATAAAGAGAAGATGCTTCATGTGATGTGTAAAGAGTAACGCCCCTTATCACACAATGCAGAATCGTAAAGGAACTCCGTAGAATCCTAATGCATTTACTTATGTATGCTTGTATGTGTATCAGTATCACTATTTATAATAAATCTTCACATGTATTCTCATCAAACATCAAAAGAAGAGGAAGAAAACGGAAATTGAAAGCTAAACACTATCTTTCTTCACAATTCATTTTACCATAAGACCCTGTTAAGTGCTTCTCCTTCGAAACATTAACATTTGCCTGCCGTGCTGATGCGATTATGATGCTTTTACGTAGTGTCGCTTTTTCTTCACTCTATTGCCTTATTGGTACGGTCTTGCTTCCTTGCTTGGCCTTCTGGTTGTGCATTTCATACTTTTAATTCCCACAATCCTTAGTAAGCATAATTCACAAACGTGCCACTCCCAACCTAGTGGATGGTCTGGCCGTTTCTCTTTTTGCCTTCTATTTTTTGGTAACAAATAATATTTTGATCCTTGCACTTTACAAAAATCTTCTAGCATAAGTATAGCAGAAAGTGTATCACATACATACATACATTACACCCTTAATGTCATGTCTACAATATACAAAATTTGTGGTAGTATATGTCATAGAAAAATTATCCTAGTGATCCATTGACTATTTTTCTACAAGATTATACATTAATTATCCAAAATTAGCATTCAAAATGTCTTAACAATTTTTGCATCTTGAAAAGAACTATAGATCTACCTGTAAATTAATAAGTAAATTGAATATTTTTGCCCCAGCAGAAAATATTGCTTTACCTGTAACTCTAACACAAAAGTAAATGTAAAAGTGAATTTAGAAAGTAATTCGCTTTGTTGCAACATTAATAGGCTTTTCTGACTACGACAGTTACTTATGCTTACGTTACTATGTTTAAAGGTTTTATAAAATGGCATGCTTTTAGAGAAATAAATGTATTCATTTCATATAGAGAGAATGTAGGTATGAAGAGGCAGGAAAACAGAGCATCTCTAATGAAAAGAATCTTAAAGAGCTTAACACAGATTTTGTATGAGTGTATGGATTACTTACTATATAGTTAGTAGCAGTTTGTTACTTACGCATACTTATTGTTAGTTACTTACTTAGTCAGTAATGTTTAGTTAGCTAACATTTGTAGAGCTTCGTGTATACATAGGAGGGCAAAAGGCTATGGGTATTCATATCCTTCTAATGGAAAAATGAGAACAGAAGCGAATGAGAAGATTTCCACTGGAAAAAATCCATTTAAGGTCTCTATGTAGTTTTGGTCCTTCTTTTTCTGATGATGATAATGTTGTGCTCTGTTGTGATGATATGATGCGATGTGCAGAAGGAAGGAAAAGAGCAACGAAATGTGAAGGAAGCGGCGAAAAGGCTTTAAGTATTTAAAACTGCTCAAGTGAGTAAGTGTTGTGATTTGGGATGGGAATGGGACTCTGCTGTGATGTGATGTGAGTACACATAAATGTGAATGCAAAGCTCACGATTTCACGATCTGATCAAACCAAAGCAAAACGAAGTGAGACTGAGGACTCCCTATAGATAGTTACTTACTTACTTACTTGTGTAGTGTACTGTAGTGTAGCGTAGGTAGTTAGTTCATTTCAGTCAGATCTCAGATCATCGCATTGCAGACGAAACCAGAAGAGAGACGAAGACCTTTCCTCCAGTTTCCATTCCAGACGAGCTGAGATGAGACGAAAGAAATGAATTCCATTAACACTCCGCTCCACACCAGCCAAACCCATCACATCACATCACAGAACCATGGAACCGACAAACCATCCTCAGCTAATGCTAATACATACACTTAAAACGACATAAACTAGACTCCCTAAGGTTATATCTTATATTCCCACTCTCTATTACTATAACAATTACTATCTGTATTACCAAACACTACTTATGTAACTTTTCTATATTTCACATCTAGTACTTATACTTACTTCATATACTCATTGTAATGACTATATTATTATTATATTCATAATACTGATACAATTTCATGTCTCATTCTAAAATAATCTAGATTTCTTTACTAAGGCAAACGAGATGCATTTTAAGAGATTCACGTAAAGGATTAAGGAATTCTTGATAATATACAAAAACACTATTTCTGGAGTTAGATACAAAATATTTATATTCAATCTCTAGCCTAGCATTACTGTACATTGAGTGCCTACAGCCTACACATGCTTTTAATAGGAGATCACAGATAATAAAATTTAATCAAATACACACCTTAAGGCATTCACGCTGAAATGACCTATGTAACATAAACATAAATATCTTATTTATTCTCCTGGGGTTTTGTTTTTTCAATTCACTCACTCGTTTCATTAAGCAGCTGTAGTAATAACACAAGCCTATATAGTCCTCTGCTATTTACATTCATATTCATGTGTACCTAAGTGGTTAATAAGGATAAATGTAGGGGTATTTATATAAATGACTTCAATTTACTATTTTCACTTGAAAGAGTAAATACTCGCTCTGACTTTGTAGTAGCTACTTACGTTACTTACAAGGAAGACTAAGAACCTAATTGAAAGAGAAGCATTTTAGCTTAAACACTAACACTAACACTCATACACAACACTAGTAATCATCAAATCCTTTTAAAAGTGTTAAAATCATCGGAGAGTATAAACAACAGGTAGAAAATAGTTGTGTGCACTTATGTAAGTGGCTTTTCATTACATCACACTGTAATGCAACACAATTAATACACTTTACCTACCTCAACTCAGAGTAGCGTAAAGAAGGAAGGGAAGGTTGAGTTCAGGCCATTTAGAGTGCAGTCTCAATTTAGTTGACTTCCACCAAGGCCAAGGTTTCAAATGATCTCTACACGAGTAATGGATAATTTTAGTTTACATACTATAGTACTACATAATAATATGTTCATTATAATGATATGCATGATATGCATATTAATAAAATACCTACACCAATTTTGTGGAAATATTTTACTGAGAATATTGCAATCTAATAATAATTTCATTTCCTAAAATGTATAGGAAGCAAAAAAATCGCCTTTGGAGTACAATAAGTGTAAAATAATAATATTTTAGGCTCAAATTACAAATTCAACTCGCCTAACTATAACCAATATACATTCTTATATCTGTACTTCTTATTCTTGATATCTAATGTATATCTACTTACATAAAAGAAAAAAATAGAAATTATATAATGTGACAATTCTTAATTATCCCAGAGAAATATTATAAATAATACTTAGATAATATAAATTAAATTGGACATTTTTGAATTGCACTTCAAATTAGGTCTGCATAGAAATGCATTAACCGTAATGATAGAGTAGTATTCGCCATTTGTGTTGTTTTTACCTAAAAAGACTTTTGATACCATTTACCATATAAAGTAAAGTGTTCTATTGGCATCAGTCTTTGAAGTCACGGCATGAGATAATCGATGATAATTACGTATAGACGGAGTCGGTATTTCTGTAATAATAATATGACTGTACTTTAAAAGGTAAAAGGTATTTTGAAATAGGTTCCATTATACAATTCTACCTACAAAGGAGTAAAGAGTGGAACACGCTGCTAGAAATACAAGAGCATTTTATGTCGCAGTGCCGAAAAGGAGTCGGTATCCGTCATAAACTTCTGATGTCTTTATCTATTTAACTATTACAAGACACAATGTGCTAGTACTTACAGTTCGGTTACGTTTGTTTGCACAATCAGAACAACGTTGCACTGCACTGATAACCTCTTACACAGTGTTTGTCTTTGTACCTATATTATATTATTGCACTATAACCATTTTGTCGGGAACTCATACCCTCATACCCCGACATTACTACTACAGATATAACGGTTATAGTAGATAAAACGATTATACTGAATATTATCGCTACCTTATTGTAAATTAAATATTTATTTATTTGTTTATGAGTAAGTATATCTATTGTGTACTTAAATCCTCAGAGTCCGCTTTGATAACTTTATTTTTGAGTCGGCATTATTAGTTCATATTGATTCGGAAGATATGAAAACATAACATTGTGCAAAAGAGGATTTACTATGATATCCATACACACACTGTGATAACTGTTATAGAGTATTTACACACTTCAAAAAATGAGTGATAACTTTGGTAGTGATTACCCGACAATGAGCGGCACAACAGCACCATTGTAACCCAATATTATCTGTATTATCATAGAAATTATTATACATACCGCAATCAAATAAATATTTGTATTCGTATGTACATGCTTTACCGTATATAGATAATAAGCATGCACACATAGTAAGTACTATTTAGAAGTCATATTAATACCAACATATTTCTTACTAGATATACCGCTGGCATACCAGTCCAGGTAAAGTAGTCACAACTTTTCGTCATTACATTTGTAAGCACACACATTCATACATACATGGTACTATCAAAATTGTATTATCGTGGATATTTTTAAGAAATTCAATGTGAACTTCAATGACGCGGCTTTGCGTGTAATCTACAATGCCTACAAATAGGACGATATAAAGTCATGATTCCTTCTCAACTGTCAATCAATTTCTGATGATCAACTATATATATGTTTATTAATACATGTTAGCTCAGCAGAATGTTAAAATCAGGGCAGCCTAACATATTATGGCTAAAATCAGTATAAACAAATTGATTACAATGAAATTCTACTTTAAATGATTAATTTATGTTTGAATATGCAGTTTACAGTCTAATTTTGCGGTACAGTGCTTCACACGTTTTTATTTTGTCTGCAAAATGTGTATCGAATATGTTCAAGTGTAAAGCTTAAATTTTGCGAAATTTTTTGCTAAAATCAATCAGTTTAATCTACCTACAGCCAATATAAATATAAATACCTACATACAAATAAATCTGTATAATTTGTGCCGTTTATATTAAGTAAGTAGTTTTGAAATTGTAAAAGCGTAAAATGGATCACGTCAGCAATACGCACTTAAGTAAGACCGGACGCTATAATTTGGGTATTGACCTAATATCTGTACCTAAAACCTTGATTAATCAATTTACTTTTTTAGTGAACCTATTTATTTATTTTTCTCATAACATGTTATTACATACAACTAACTATTTAACATACAACACCCATGATTATTTAAATCAGCAATTCTCTTAACATTTCCGTCCACAGAAGGCCTATTCCTTTTCTCAGTTCTCTCTAGGGAGCCAAGGAGCCTACCAAACGCAAACGACTAATTGTTGGTTTGTCCAATCGACTTTTTCGTTTAACAATACATATACCTATGTATGCGTATCTAGTAATAGCTAAGCTATACACACGAATGGACGAAATATATAACTAATTAATCGTTGTTTAAATAAATAATACAATTTAAGATAATGGTTAGGATTGATAGGCATATAATATCTGGGTTAGATAACACTAACACTTAGTAAAAGAAAGCGCTTTACATATACTTCAGCTGTTTAATAGCAAGCAATATGTATTATACATTATACTCATGTTATAAATTGGTAACGCCTGATTACACACGATATGCAAATTAGCACAGGTATATACAAACACAAACATGCAATTGTACAAGCTTAGTATACCTACATATTTACTACACACCTAAGTACGATATAATAATAAATGTAAGGCTAAGGGTAAGGATACATAGCAAAAGACAATATACTGATTACAGCAAGCGTAGGCTGTAGGCTGGCTGTGGGTATAATTTATTTAGGGCTGAAGTATTGATTAGTCGATTTTCACAAATAGGTAAATAGATACAAATGATCTTGAGGGACGATGGGAGGGAAACTACTAAAGTGCCTACAGAAATACACTTACTATACATATGGACCCATGTCACGTAGCGTAAGTGTAGACACATATATCCAAATAGTAAGTAAAGGAAGGGAAGTTGAATATACCAATAGTTAAGTTAAGTTAAGCTTAAGTTAGTCCAAATAATTTGTAAAATAGATTTGAGCTGCTGACCGAGATAAGCTGTGCGGCAGCACTAAAAAGAAATGCAGACCAGAACCAGGACCAGAACCAGAGCGGGCAGAACATAAATTAACATAACACCATCACCTCCTCTATATACAAACATACTTAAGTTTAGGAAGCCACATAAAACAGGACCGCCACAATATTGACTGAATAAATTCCAGGAAAAAAGGCTAGCATTCTATTCTATGAGTAGCTATACACATGTAATGTATTTACGAAAGTCTAGGTTTAGGTAGGGCATTATGGGGCACAGCATGTTGTAAGTAAATAGATTGGTACATTACTGGATAGTCAATTGAACGTTGAAAGAGTCAAGGCAGATAGAGTTAAGTCAAGTCATGTCATGTCAATCGATTTGTTTACCATGTGGTATTGCTATTGCTACTACTCACTCAAACCGAAACAATCTTCATCTATATACGAATTACGAAATATATATTATTTATACCTATAGGTAGATACTATTCAGTATACTAAGTATGAAAGTATGTTTGTGTGAAAAGAAATACATACATCGGACATTTATTTATATAAACAGAACACGGCACGACGCGACGGTAGGAATAAGTAAGGAAGGACAGGACAGTCCATCTACACACATTCAATGTTTCATTTGAAAAGTAGAAAAAAACTACTTAAGTAAATTAAATTTGAGTTTTTTCTCCCCTTTCTGATAGCCAAAGCAAACCAAGCCAGTTCACTCACTCAACTTACACAGAACCTAGCAGCTCTGTCAACTTTTACTGTATTTATGTATGCACAGATAAAGAATACAACGCACAAGTTGCTTTTATTCCGACTTGGCTTCCCTAACTGTTTTAACTTTTAACTGAAGCTTGGCTTTGAAAATAAATTCGTGTATTCTTGCATATTAATTATTAAATTTCTTATATTTCTACGTCAATAATTTCTAAAATTCATATTTTTGTTTTCTTAGTTAACATTACTATTATAGGTGTAATGGTCGTATTTAACTTGTATTCTGAAATTGCAAAATATCCGTATGGATACACTATGTAGTGGAATTTGCACACGAGAATACAGATGCATTGATTATATTATACACTATACAGGACAGTTTGTTTCAGTAGCACTACATAACTACGTATAGTAAAATGTCCTGCTCTTCGTTAGGCCCACCGAAATATGTTACAAGTGTGAGTGCAAGCAAAGCAAGCCTGGCCTGTCTGTATTCCAAACTGTAGTGTAATGTCAACCCAGCTGAAACTAAAGTTTTGCCAAAAGTTCACGGGCACAAACTTTTATCCACAAACTTACAAAGTTGTAACTCGTTCTACACTATTATAGATGCTATACAATACTATACTAAAATACAAAAGTAAAGAACATAATTATAAGCTACATATTTCTATAACATAGGTACAGTTCTAATTGTTGACTCTGCTTTATTACACTATTTATAAGCTATTAGAATTTGTATGCTCAGAAGGCTTTTGTGTGGATAATAAAGATTCGCAGGAAGAAACTTTGCAAAATAAGTTTCGCATGAATTTTAAACTTTATTTCAAAATGATCCCACAATCCCAATTAACTGCTTATTATTATATATTACTTTGCCAATTACAAATATATGCATGCCCATATGATACAGAAATCTTTTGCAAAAAACTAAACACATAAAGTCAATAATATAGGTTAACATCAATCTTTGACAATACAAACAGCAGTAGCATTAAGTATGTAGTAGGTAT
>JAQFYC010006272.1:0-12494 GCA_034694165.1 Tomocerus mixtus | reverse complement strand
TGGGAATCGACAAATCTCCATCTGTTGGTGAGATTTGATAACTTATTTTAACATGCTCAGAGCCTGAAATTTTAATTTTACTCCTTGGATTAGAATGGAAAAATTAGCAAACAGAAAATTATGAAACTTGGTACGTGGGTAGCCAGTTGTATTTTGCGGAATGTGACAGAAAAAAATTTCCAAAAAATTGTTCCACTTCCTCTGGTACACTGAATAAACGGCATACCAAATTTTAGACACGCGAAGCATTTTTTTGGAAATTTTTTTTCTGTCACATTCCGCAAAATACAACTGGCTACCCACGTACCAAGTTTCATAATTTTCTGTTTTCATAATTTATATTTTTCCATTCTAATCCAAGGAGTAAAATTGAAATTTCAGGCTCTGAGCATGTTAAAATAAGTTATCAAATCTCACCAACAGATGGAGATTTGTCGATTCCCAGCCAAGCCAGAACAGCGAATCCGGGGTCCTTAAACAATAGAAATAATAATATAATCCTGAGACAGGGAGAGTAGAGATCAGAGAACATACCGTGAAGAGGCAGTAAGACCGAGTGAGTCTTCAAACTAAAACTGCAGGTCATTTAACGGAAGTTCTGGGCTTGGACGAGTCGACGCTTTGGCGGGTGGAAGTAGAGCTGTTTTTATTGGCATATCTACGAGGAGGTTTAGGCCTCTAACAATATTCTATAATATATCAACGAATCAACACTATGCATGGCTGCTAATGTGCTGGCAGCACCAACGATCAGACAGTGTTTTTTGACACAATGTTAGCTAGCACACAATGTTATTTTGAACTGGAAGCTTGTACCAGCGTCTGGGCAGATTTCTACGGAATTATAAGAATAAGCCAGGCTCATATGGATAAAAAATTCTTAATTCAGTTTATTCACCGTGTAATCTAAAAATGCATCCGTCAATTCGTATTCACTCATTAATCAGGTAACTGAACGGAAGCTGACACCCCAAAACCATAAGGAAAGGAAATATTTATTTTTTAACTCAGTTTTATGAATTATGTTATTTATAACTTTTGTTATTTCATCTACGAAATCATATATAAATGATATATGCTCTAAATTTAAATAATTTATTTTAATTATTACGCCTTGCCTATAAACATTATTGTATCCTGTCTGGTTCTGCAACATAGCTTCTAATATATTTTTTCTTGAAGTCATCTTTTCCGATGATTGCTATTAAAATTTTGGAAATATATAATAAACCCAAATAAAATAAGAAGGCCAGTCTATGCAATTGGGCTTCCTATCAAATTATCACAATACGGTTAATTTCAAGACTACAATATTCGTGCGTTAATCAATTTAAATTGTTTCCAATGTAACACAATTGGATAGCAATAGAACGTTTCCAAATATACTACTAATTAAAAAACCTGATAAATATTAGTAATATGTATTTAGTTTTCACCTACTTAATATAAATAAAGTAGAGCAGCATTATGGCAACATGTTTAAAACAGTTTTCCTTATTATGATACGTGTGAAATTATTGTTTGACTGAATGAAGTAGAAAAAATAAATATTTCTCCCAAAGTATGTAGAAAGCAAAATTGCTTTAAATAACGCTACACAAAAACGGTGAAATTGATTTATTGACTGTAAATACTTTAAAAGTTAAATAAACATTTCAAAAAGTACCATGTCCATAAACAGTTTAACATAAGGCTTCCGAAAAGTCATTCTGATTCTTCCGTTGAGCTTCTAATATCTCTTTTCTTGGAATCATCTTTTCTGATAATCCCTGACAATATTTTGACTATGTAGTAGAACCAAATAAAATGCAGTAATTGTAAAACGACAAGCATTCCTATACCGACGGACAAAGCGGGTGAGCCGTAAGGGCGACCGTTTGTTACAACCGAGTAAATAATGAACGGAAATATAAATAGTCTAGTTACAGTCCAACTAATAAAAAATGTAAAAAAGCTAGCAATACGAATATCAAAAATTTTAATGTAGTGGCAGCATTTCCCAAGGTAAAGAAATACGTCGCTGACGTCGTGTACTAGTACAATAATAGATCCAATCCTTGTTATATTAGATGTGTAGGATATTAGAAGAAGAAAAAAGTTTGCTACATGATGGACAACGAGTTGTAAGAAATCTTTTTTTCTCTGTCCCAAGAAATGAGTGAAAAATTCTGTGATTGAGTAACCAGTAGCAGCAATGTAGTACCATCTTATGCTCAGTGGAACGTTCTGAAAAACAAAAATTTGTTAAAATTTGCTTTGTATGCTAAAATAAAATGTCTTGCACCAATAATTCAAATAGTTTTGAAAATATACGAAGCTTGGCTCCCAAATGAAAAATACGAATTAGTTTATTATTTGACACATTTACATGTTATTTCTACAGTCACTAATACACATATTTTTGGTATCCGGACTATTGGGTCCAGCCGAAAGGGTCCAAGCCCATTTTGAAATAAAATCCCTAAGGGTCCAGCCCATAAGAGTCCAATTGGTTTTTTTGAAGAATATGCCCAAATGGGTCCATAGGTAATTTTGTATGTGATAATAGAGCAAATTAATGGTTATGTTTATGGACATGTGCAATGTGCACATATTTCTGTAATGCATATTATCATCATATGAACCGTCGTATGCAAATACATGCACGCCATGTTCATAAACATAACCATTAATTTACCATATTATCACATACAATATTACCTATGGATCCATTTGGGCATATTCTTCAAAAAAAAATTGGACACTTATCGGCTGCAAACTTAGAGATTTTATTTCAAAATGGGCTTGGACCCTTTCGGCTGGACCCTCAAGTCCTGCATTCATATTTTTAATGTCCTAAACAATTGCTATTCGGATAACTTTATCATTGCCGTTTCTGTACATTTTCGTTCAGTCGACCAATATTTAAAGTTTGCCCATTTATTAGTTATTTCATTTTAAATATCGTAGTTTGGTTTTACTTCAGATGATTAATTTTTAAGGTTCCATTCACTATTTTTTAATTATTTTATACAACTAATTATTTCATCTTTCCTTTAACTCGCACAAATCATTTTTAGCTGAGGAACATGCTGCTTAGACCGATAATAGCCTGTTGAAAAATATACAGCTAAAAAATATAAGCAATTATATTTGATAATTTTGAAAACTATTTAGATCAACACACCTGTAATGGAAAATTTGTCCAGCACAGCTTAAAATCCCAAAACCATGGCTGATCCCAAAGAGAGTAAAATCCATATGCACTCATGCAAGTGTACCACAAAAATTTACGATGGCTTTCTCCAAATTTCTCCAATTTTGAAGTAGAAATGTCTTGAGAGATGCGCTTGCGCAGCCATATTTCTACTTCCCGTTCTTCTCCCAATCCTTTTTTCACCAATCCATGTAATTTGTCTTTATTTTTTAGCAAAGACTTTCCATGTAATTTGAATTCTTTTTCCAAGGCCGGGTTATTAGCTACATTATTTTTCACCAACTTCTCCTTTAGCCCTAACAGTTTTCCTAATGGTAACGATATATTCTTTTTCACTAGTTGGTTCACAATGTAAATACAAACTGCCACTGGGATAATGAGCAAGTAAGAACTGTAAGCACTTGGCTTATTGATTTTATTCAAATCTTCCCAACTAACGTTCTGAGGTAACCAAAATTTCTCATTCAAAATTACATTCGAAAAAAGGTGATTTAATTCGTTCATTTTAGGGCTTTAAAATGTTAAAAATGTAGACGAAATATAAGTGTACTCTTTCTTAGAATTAGTAACTGTGAAGAATGTTCTGTAATTCTATCTGTACATAAATACTGTAGTTAATAAACAATTGCATAACATTACATTTCAAGGTAAGCCAGCAGTGAGACAAAAAACATACACAATTATTTGTTATATACTTGCAATTAATTACGTTTAGTAGGTTTATATATATTAAATAAGCTGTGGTAAACAGCTGTAAAACTGTAGTGGTAATTTATTTACAGATACCAACCGCCTGTAAAAGAAACCATATGGAACCGTTGACTACTATTTAGGGGTAGTATTCAAGGGACACATTACTCATTTCTAAAAACAGAATTCAAAGTTGAATAGTAATAAGAAAAAAATTGGCTCAGACATATAGACGTACACAGGCAAAACTTCAAGGCATTCTTATAATGTAGTGTACCAATACATAATAAAGGTTATGAGCGTACTAAAATATTATTTTATTTTTTTGTAAATGTATATCATATTGCCTACATGAAAGTTCGCATCGAAATAATTTCCGTTCACAGTAAAGTTGATATACTAACTGATAACGATGTGAATCTAGAACTTATATCAGTACCTATTAATATTATAATCCTACTAAACCCCCTTGATGTTATAATCATTACACAAATACCACGCTGCGGTGCGGTGGGTAATGCAATGCTAAAAGTAGGTTCTTAATATGGTGTCTGTAACTTTTCCTTATGCAGATATGTATATTAAGATATTTTATGTATGAAATTCAGTGTACAGGGTGAAAACTATCCATTGGTTCACGTATTACTTTAATTTGAACACGTTTGGTTTATTTTATAGCGCGGCCACGTTTGTATATAATACTTTTGTGAGATGGAGAAGAATTATATAAACTTGTCGTTAGTTAACAATATTTTAATTGTTGAGAGATGATTAAATTTTGCAGGTGCAACTACAGCAGCGAAAAATGTAAAATGTAATGTATTGTACGACTCTGTAGATAATTAGATCCACGTAAATGCTATTTTTACGATCAAATGTATTAAATTGCTGGACGGTCGGTGCACAGTGAATGTAGGAACTGATGAATTGAGTACCTACGCAGTGTTCATGAAACTACGTAATTACCCATTACAAAATGTTCTAATTCATAGTTTCCCCCGATGGTTATTTATCACATGAGATATCTCATTGAAATTATTTTCCCAAAAGGATTCCCAACAGTAATTATTACTCATAGCATAATAATAATACGCATATTCCTTATTTATGATGCATACACAGATCATAATATTGTTCTATAATATATCAACACTAAGGTTCCTAATGTGCTGGTATATTCCTCTCGCTATTCCCTCGAACAATGGCTGAGATAAAACACTGGGAGTCGTTTGTGGTCTGTTTGCAATAGGAACACAACTTGTGTTTACTTTTCGTTCACCTGGGGTCTATTTCATACAACTCTTGAGTTGGATTTTCTGACAATTGCCGCAATTCAATCCTAATCAGTGTTTAGTGCTTCAGCGGTTGTTTCCATTACTTTATTCGTAACCGGCGCCCTCGAAAACCCCAGTTCACCAAAAAAAATTTTTTGTGAATTTGCATAATGGGGGGATTTCACCTCTTATATTTTATAAAAAGGGGATGTACTAAGTAATTAAATTTATTATAAGCCTCCCTGCCACGAATCGGCTAATAGCAAGAGGAATTACTGGTGTTTTGTCAGCTTCATTTTAAACACTAGAATTTAATTGCGGCAATTGTCAGAAAATCCAACTCAAGAGCTGTATGAAATAGACCCCAGGTTAACGAAAAGTAATATTTCAATAGGGACACACAAGTTGTGTCCCTATTGAAAAGAGACCCACGAGTCCCATTATATTATTTTACCATTGTTCTGAACTTATACCGTTTCCCCATTAGCACCAACAATCAGACACTGTTTTTGACACCATGTTATCGGTGTCGGCCGTCTAGCACACAATTTTATTTTGAACTGGAAGCTTGTGTACCAGCCTCTGGGCAGATTCCTACGGAAATATAAGAATACGCCAGGCTCTTAGGGATAGAAAATTTTTAATTCAGTTTATTCACAATTATACGTTACAATAACCTCCGCAAATTCGTATGTACTAATTTATAAAATTACTAATAACGGAAGCGGACACCCTAAAACTTTAAGGAAAGGAAATAATTAATTTTAAATTCAGTTTTGTAAGTTATGTTTATGTTCTTTATAACCTCACTTATTTCATCTACGAAATCCTATATAAATTATATTTGCTCTAAAGTTAAATAATTTCTTTTAAATATTACGTCTTGCTTTAAACAATATTATATTCGGTCTGGTTCTTGAAAAGAGCATCTAATATATATTTTCTTGGAGTCATCTTTTCCTATAACTGCTATAAAAATTTTGGAAATAGGCCAGTCCATCCAATTGAGAATCTTATCAAATTATCACTATACGGTTCATTTCAAGACTAGCATATTCGTGCGTTAATCTATTTGAATACAATTTGATAGCAATAAAATGTTTTCAAATATCCCTCTACTAATTAAAAAACCGGATAAATATTAGTAACATGTATTTAGTTTCCTGCTTGATATAAATAAAGTAGAGCAAAATTAAGGCAACATGTTTAAAACAGTTTTCCTTATTATGATACGCATGTAAATTATTGACTGAATAAAGTAGAATAAAACAAACATTTTTCCCAAATTATGTAGAACTCGAAATTGCTCTAAATAACGCAACACAAAAACGGTGAAATTGATTTATTGACTGTAAATACTTTAAAAGTTAAATAAACATTTCAAAAAGTACCATGTCCATAAACAATTTAACATAAGGATTCCGAAAAGTCATTCTGATTCTTCCGTTGAGCTTCTAATATCCCTTTTCTTGGAATCGTCTTTTCTGATAACCCCTGCCAAAATCTTGACTATGTAGTAGGACCAAATAAAATGCAGTAATTGTAAAACGACGAGCATTCCTATACTGAGGGACAAAGCGGCTGAGCCGTAAGGGCGAGCGTTTGTTACAATCGAGTAAATAATAAATGGAAATATCAATAGTCTAGTTACAATCCAAAAAATTAAAAATATTGAAAAACTAAAAAAACGTAAATCGACAATTTTAATGTAGACACAGCATTTCATAAAATAAAGAAATACATCGCTGACGTCGTGTACTAGTATAATAATAGATCCAATCCTTGTAAAGTTAGCTGTGTAGGATATTAGAAGAAGAAGAAAATTTGCTATATGATGGACAACGAGTTGTAAGAAATCTTTTTTCCGCTGTCCCATGAAATGAGTGAAAAACTCTGTAATTGAGAAACCAGTAGCAGCAAAGTAGTACCATCTTATGTTCATTGGAACATTCTGAAAAACAAAATTTGCTAAAATTTAAAAAAATATCTTGCACCAATACATAAAATAGCTCTGAAATTATACTAAAATTGGCTCCCAAATGAAAAAGATGAATTACTTTATTATTTGACACTTTTACATGTTATTTCTACAGTTATTATTACATATGTTTTTAATGACGTAAACCAATGCTATGCGGATCACAATATTTAAAGGTTCCATTCACTATTATGATTTATTTTATACATTTAATTATTTCATTTTTCCTTTAACTCGCACATATCGTTTTAGAAAAAGAACATGCAAAGTACTTCGGCTGGTAATAGCCTTTAGAAAAATATACAGCTAAAAAATATAATCATTTATATTTAATAATTTTGAAAACTATTTAAATCAACACACCTGTAATGGAAAATTTGTCCAACACAGCTTAAAATCCCAAAACCAAGGCTGATCCCAAAGAGTGTAAAACCCATATGCACTCATGCAAGTGTACCACAAAAATTTACGATGGCTTTCTCCAAATTTCTCCAATTTTGAAGTAGAAATGTCTCGAGAGATGCGCTTGCGCAGCCATATCTCTACTTCCCGTTCTTCTCCCAATCCTTTTTTCACCAATCCATGTAATTTGACTTTATTTTTCAGTAATGATTTTCCATGTAATTTGAATTCTTTTTCCAAGGCCGGATTAATAGCTACATTATTTTTCACCAACTTCTCCTTCAGCCCTACCAGTTTTCCTAATGGTAACGATATATTCTTTTTCACAAACTGGTTCACTATGTAAATGCAAACTGCCACTGGGATAATGAGCAAGTAAGAACTGTAAGCACTTGGCTTATTGATTTTATTCAAATCTTCCCAAGTAACGTTCTGAGGTAACCAAAGTTTCTCATTCAAAATTACACTCGAAAAAAGGTGATTTAATTCGTTCATTTTAGGCCTTTAAAATGTTAAAAATGTAGACGAAATATAAGTGTACTCCTTAGTATTGTAACTGAAGAATGCTCTGCAATTCTATCTACATAAGATTTTGTAGTTAATAAACTATTGCATACCATTACATTTCAAGGTAAGACTGCAATGAGACGAAAAACGTACACAATACTTTGTTAAACTTGCAGTTATGCGTATAGTAGGTTTATATATATTAAATAATCTGGGGTAAACAGCTGTAACATTGTAGTGGTAATTCATGTACATAGACAACCGCCTGTAAAAGAAGCCATATTTATATAAACCGTTGACTACTATTTAAAGGTACTATTTAAGGTGCACATTACTCAATTCTGAAAACTGAATAACTCAAAAAAGTTGAATTAAATATGTAACAAGAAATAAATATGCTCAGACAACACACAAGCAAAATTTCATAGCATTCTTATAATGAAGTGTACCAATACATAATGAACGCAATGGGCGTCTTAAAATATTGTCTTATTTTTAGTACAATGTATTTTATTGCCTGTAAACATATATCCGCATCGAAATAATTTCTATTCACGCTAAAGTTGATATACCAACTGTTAATGATGTGAACCTACTAATTAGTACCTAAGTAATACCAGTACCTATAAATATTATAATCCTACTGAACCCCCTTGATGTCAATCATTACGCAAATACCACGCTTCGATGGATAATCCAATGCAAAATGTAGGTTATTAAAATACGGTCTCTGTAATTTTTCCTTATACAGATATGTATGTGTATAATAATATGTTTATGTATGAAATTTAGTGCACAGGGGGACAACAATCCATTGGTTCACGTATTACTTTAATTTGAAAATGTTTGGTTTATCCTATAGAATGGCCTACGTTTTCATCATATAATACTTTTGTGAGATTGAGAGGATTTATATAAACTTGTCGTTAGTTGACAATATTTTAGTTGTTGAGAGATGATTAAATTTTGCAGGTGCTTCTACACCAGTGGAAAATGTAATGTATTGCACGACTCTGTAGATAATTAGATCCGCACGTAACGTAAATGTTATTTTTACGAGAAAATGTATTAAATCGCTGAATGGACAGTGCACAATGACTGTAGTAGCTAGTAACTGATAAATTGAGTATCTACGCAATGTTCATGAAATTGCATAATTAATAATTACACATTGCACAATATTCTAATTCATAAGCAGTTTCCTCCGCTGGTTATTTATCACATGAGATATCTCATTGAAATTATTTTCCCAAAAGGATTCCCAACAGTAATTATTACTCATATTATAATAATAATACACATATTCCATAATTATTTTGCGTACACAGATCATCATATTTTTCTATTATTCTATAATATATCAACGCTATGGTTTCTAATGTGCTGGAAGCAATAACAATCCTTCAGTTTCTAGCACTTAATTTTATTTTTAACTGGAAGCTTGTACCAGCCTCTGTGCAGATTCCTACGGAAATATAAGAATAAGCCAGGTTATTATATATGAATAGAAAATTCTTAATTCAATTTATTCACCTTTATGAGCTAAATAGCCTCCGTATACTCGTATTTACTCATTTATCAAGTTACTAAACGGAAAAAAACTGACACTCCACATCTATAAAGAAAGGAAATAAATATTTTTGAATTCAGTTTTGTAAATTCAGTTTTTTATAACTTCTGTTATTTCATCTACGAAATCATATATAAATGATATTTGCTCTAAAGTTAAATAATTTGTTTTAAATGTTACGTCTTGCCTTTAAACAATATTATATTCGGTCTGGTTCTTCAAAAGAACTTCTAATATATATTTTCTTGGAGTAATATTTTCCTGACTGCTATAAAAAATTTGGAAATATAATAAGACCAAATAAAATGAAATAAGAAGGTCAGTATCCAATTGAGCATCTTATCAAATTATCACAATACCATTTTTCTTAATATAATAAATACGTTTGTAAATTATCGTTTGACTGAATGAAGTAGGATAAAATAGATATTTCTACCAAATGATGTAAAAAGCAAAATTGCTCTAAATTACACACTACACAAAAACTGTGAAATTGATTTATTGACTGTAAGTAAATTCTTTAAAAGTTAAATAAACATTTCAAAAAGTACCATGTCCATAAACAGTTTAACCCAAAGGGTTCCAAAAATTCATTCTGATTCTTCCGATGAGCTTCTAATATCTCTTTTCTTTGATTCATCTTTTCGGATAATCCCCACTAAAACTTTTACAACGTAATAGGACCAAATAAAATGTAACGATTGTAAAACAAGAAGCATTCCAATGCAAATGGACACGGCTGGTGAGTTACAAGTACGTGTTCCTGTTACACTCGAGTAAATGGTCAACGGTAATATTGTTAGTCTAGTTGCAATCCAAAAAATCAAAAATATTGAAAAACTAAAAACTCGCAAATCGACAATTTTATTGTAGACACAGCATTTCATAAAATAAAGAAATACATCGCTGACATAGTGTACTAGTGTAATAATAGACCCTATTCTTGTAAAGTTAGCTGTGTAGGATATAAAAAGAAGACCGAAAGTGGCCAAGTGATGGGCTACGAGCTGTAAGAAATCTTTTTTCCGCTGTCCCATGAGATGAGTGAAAAATTCGGTAATAATGAAACCATTAGCGGCAATGTAGAACCATCTTATGTTCAGTGGAAGGTTCTGCAAAACAAAAAGATTATTAATAAAAGGAGTATTTGCGCTACTTATTGTTAATAACTGCAAACTAGCAAAAATATTTTGAACCCCAATTTGTAAAAATTTAGACGAAAATATATTAAATTTTAATTAATTAATTTTTTTGTAAAATGGGCAAATTAGGCGCATTTGCATATTGTTTCTACGCTTGTGTATTACATTTTTGATCGTTTAGTAAATGTGATTGACTTCATCATTCATGAATGCCTTGCTTTTTAATAATTTCGTTAAACATGCATAAATATCTATTTCATTATTACCAAAATAAAAAATATATTTCCATCAGTTTATTATATTTACGTATGTATTTATGTTTTGATTTCATACTCCATTTTTAGCAGAGGAAAATTAATTTTAAACACATGATTGGTTGAAATTGACAGATTAAAAACGAAATGCTTTTTCTTTTACTATAACAATTGATACGGAGTGGCATACCTGTAATGGAAAATTTGTCCAGCACAGCTTAAAATCCCAAAACCATGGCTGATCCCAAAGAGAGTAAAATCCATATGCACTCATGCAAGTGTACCACAAAAATTTGCGATGGCTTTCTCCAAATTTCTCCAATTTTGAAGTAGAAATGTCTTGAGAGATCCGCTTGCGTAGCCATATTTCTACTTCCCGTTCTTCTCCCAATCCTTTTTTCACCAATCCGTGTAATTTGTCTTTATTTTTTAACAAAGACTTTCCATGTAATTTGAATTCTTTTTCCAAGGCCGGGTTATTAGCTACATTATTTTTCACCAACTTCTCCTTTAGCCCTAACAGTTTTCCTAATGGTAACGATATATTCTTTTTCACCAAGTGGTTTAGTATGTAAATGCAAACTGTCACTGGGATAATGAGCCAGGAAGAACTGTAAGCACTTGGCTTATTGATTTTATTCAAATCTTCCCAACTAACGTTCTGAGGTAGCCAGAGTTTCTCATTCAAAATTACATTCGAAAAAAAGTCCTTTAATTCGTTCATTTTAGGTCTTTAAAATGGTAAAAATGTTGTCGTAATATAAGTGTACTTCTTCTTAGAATTTGTAATTGTGAAGAACGTTGTGTAATGCTAGCAACAAAAGTATTGCAGGTTAATACACTATTGCATAACCTTACATTTCAAGGTAAGACTGCAGTGAGAAGAAAAACTTACAGAGTCATTTGTTGCACTTGCAGTTACGTATAATGGGATTTTAATTCTTGCTTTATATATGCATCTATAAATATATATATGAAATAAATGTAATGGACGTATTAATATAGTAATAAGTTTTAATACATTTACATCATGTTGCATACTTACAAGTTCACATTGAGATAATTTCGGTTCACACACAGTAAAGTTGATATACTAACTGATAACGATGCAGTGTGAACCTATAAGAAATATCAGAACCTAACCTACTAATATTATAATCCTGCTGGACACCCTGGATATTATTATTATAATTAAGCAAATACCACGTAGTTTAATTCAATGCTAAAGCAAGTTATGGAGGTTATTAATGACGTCTGTAACTTTTCTTATATAGTAGTAAGTATTTTGTATGAAATTCATTGCCCAAGGTGAAAACTATCCATTGGTTCACGTATTATTTTTATTTTGTAAGAATTACCTTTGACCCTACCAGCCTTATACAGGATTCCTTACCAGTATGTCGGCTACAAAGGCTTCCTTCAGAGTCGTACATAATGTTAAATGATATATTAACTTAGATTAGAATTAGGTAATTGTATTT
>JAQFYC010006271.1:0-12496 GCA_034694165.1 Tomocerus mixtus | reverse complement strand
CATTTATCTTTCAATAATTATAAACAAGTAATAATTCTATCACTAATTGTAGCCATAGCACTGCTATATCAAGAACAATAGGGGATATGAAGAAAATTCTCAACAGCGACAGCACAATCGACAAGGAGCTCCTTTTACCATAGTGGACATTACATTACATTGTAAAGAGTGGATTTTGGGGGGAAATGTCAACAGTGACCAAATACCTAGTAGGTAGGGGTCCTACCTACTAGGTATTGGAAAGGAAATGTGGCAAATATATCAACCTATCGAATGAGCGCTTATACGATTTTGTAGGACACTTAATAACTGAGTTATAACAAAAAATATAGACAAAAACGCTGACTTTTAGAAGTAATTACTCCCAAAATGAGCGTTTTTGTCAGAATTTTTTGTTTTAACTCAGTTATTAAGTATCCTACAAAGTCGTATAAGCGCTCATTCGATAAGTAGATATATTTGCCACATTTCCTTGATACATTGTAGGTAGGACCCCTAGTTTGGTTGTCCCTGTTGGCCAAATTGGGGATCACACCATTTCGACCAGCAACAACTATGTATAATACTAAGATAAAAGGAGCACCCTGACAGACGTGCTGTCGCTGTTGAGAAAGAGTTGTGGTTCCCTCCATTTAGGAACATATGTTCTCTTTGTCTCAGAGCCTGAGTTAGATAACTATTACTGTATACATTTAAAAGTGTTGGATAAACCATTGCAAGACGGATAGTGAAACAGGAGAACAAATAATAAATTAGGGTTAATAATTGATCATATAATTGAGGCTCAGTGGTATTGAATCCTGATAAGTAACATGTGCAAAAAGACAACCGTTAACCAGTTGAAACTCACAATGCCTCAAACAATCTAGGACACAATAATACATCACTGAAAACAGAAGTATGCAAATATGTTGAACAGTTACACGTTTTCAGTGGCTTCAGTGGAAACTCTCAGTGCCCCCGTAAATTTGGGGTGCTATGGGACATATTATTGTAACTTTATATAAGTGCTTGCTGTTATAGACAAATACATGTTATATTGTAGGTATCCTTACTGCTTAATTCCCGAAAGAATTTTTCATTTTAATTAATTCGTTAGTATTTTTCATATTAGTAGGCCATTCATTCATAAATAAAAAAGTCGTACCATAAGCAAAGATATCGACGATGCATAAGTTGAGTTTGAGTTGGTTCTCTGTCTGGAGTGTATCTTTTGAGGAGGACAAGAGGAGATCTGTAATTCTGTCTCTCTATTATTCGGAGAGGCAAGGGAAATAAAACGCGTGACATTTCTTTTGGCAACTTCTGTGAAGAAATCCAATCATCTCTCTTTTTCTTTCTTGGATGACTTCCTTTAGTTTGCAGTGCAGCCTTCCTCCTTCACGGCTCCTCTCGCTCGCTCGTCAGCATCCTTTTTCTTCAGGGACAAAACATGACAAGGCTTTATATCATCTCCGTTGATTTTCTATCTAACTTATTTACTATTTACTCAATATAACTCCCTAAACTACCCGTATTAGGTAACTCACTGAGTATGCCTAATACACTTTTCTTAACAAGATATTGTGTAAGGGTAAAATATTAGATAAAGATGAGCATTAGTAGTACCTACATATTCGCAAAGAAAGGACTACACAAATACAATACACGTTCATTGCACTTTCTTACTTCATAGTAACACAGGGCATAGTTCCTAACGTTCCTACTTCCTACCTGACACTATTTATCCCAGTATTCCAATTGTTATCCTACCCTTCCTGGATTCTAAGATTCTGATAGAAAACCCTAATTATTGTATGTTTCAAGAACCGTCGTGACTTTGTCCTTCCGTAAAAGTAAATTAGTGTTTAAATCGCTTATTTACATATACAACTCTATTATGTACAGTATTATGTATTAATACTAATTTGATATTTCAGGTGAAGACGCTATTTCTCCAGTGGCTTCCATGGATATTGCATATGAGTCGTCCAGGGAAGAAAATAACCCGGAAGACATTGAAACAGGACCAGAAACTAAAATCTTTGCGTGACATCAAAGAGCGTTCGTCCAAATCTTTGTTGGCCAATGTTCTTGACATGGACGATGACATTCGAATGAGCTCCTCTTATCTTCGCATGGAGCAGGCTGACTTGTCATCTCCGTGTGCTCTGGCAACCCGGGACCTTCAATCCATTCTCCGAGAGCTCCGCTTCATCACGGGACGCATGAAGAAAGCCGAAGACGACGCCGAAGTGGTGGGCGACTGGAAATTCGCGGCCATGGTCGTCGACAGAATTTGTCTCATCGTTTTCACCTCCTTCACGATCATCGCCACCGTCGCTGTCCTACTCTCCGCTCCTCACATCATCGTTCAATGAGAAGAAGAATCCTAATTACTAAATACATAATATACCCTTACCTACACTACACAACAATATTTAAGTCAATTATCTAAATCTTACACATACAGGTAGGTAGTACTGGTAGAATCCACTTTAGCTAATCATAGTTAGATTTATCTCAATGGTCAATATAATTATTACTTGCTCATTATATATAGAGACAAGTAGTTCACCCAACAGTCCATTCATACCAGAATCACGAATTCACGACACGATACAGGTTTATATTCACATAGCAAAAGGGGACATGATAATTATGATTACAGAACAAATCATCCAATCGCTCACTATATAAAATACATACTAACCTGTAATTAAGGAATAGCTCGAATGAAATATATTCAAATTCAAAGCTGGCGACGAAAGGCAATCCAATCTCAAAGCAAACAATCATCATCACAATTACCGAAATGAATTATTAACTACATAGGAAGATTATTAAGAAGAGTAAATGAAAGAGATATAATATAGTAGGATATTGTACATACAGTTTAGTACAGATAAATACACTTACATGAAAATTAATAAATAGAAATGCGTCAGCAAAGTGTAAACGGATCACTTATGTGATTGCAAACCTAATTATAAGCAAAACCATCTCAATCAAACACAAATGCATAATTATTATTATACATAGCTTTGTAAGTCACTTGGTGCATTGAGTTTACGGAACTCGAGTGTTATACAGTACATAGGAATTAATTAGTGTTAAACAATTCAGTTCACTCCAACAACACAACAATAACTATATAATTGCTGGGAATGAGGTATTGGATCATATTTCAAAAGTACTTTCATGTGTGTTTGGTGAAATACACAGGATTTGTCATGTATAATAAAATATTCACACTTCTGCTATCTATTTACAGAAGAGATAATATACACTGTTTTGAAAGCCACCATTTTTGGCGTACTTAATTATTAGTACAGTGTGTATACTATGTTCTGGAAATGTATACTGGGAATGGGATTTGCTACTTATACATGATATATCTTCTTTGGAGGAAAGATAAAGATACAAAGAATTTAAAAATTATAAATAACCATACAATAAATGTGTATGTGAACAGAGCACACATACACACTTAATATATAAGGCATCATTACACTAACTAATACAATTCATTACGTTATTATGGTCTTATTAACACTAAAGTAACTAAAACCACGAACGGTCAAGTCTAGTAAATCTGGGGTCTACTGAACGTATTTTCCTAAAATAACCTAAAAGTGCATACTCACTATATTTTATACTTACATACAAATAAATGCTAATCTTAAGGGACAAAATAAGTAAACAATAGGTATTTATTGATGCGAGTTCATAAATACAACACTACACTAACTACATTACCCACCAAATGTGAAAAATATAATTAAGTACTAAGTCAAGGTAAGCAAATTAATTAACACAACTAATTGGTAATTTAAAAAATTAAAGTTTATGGTCTGTGAGGATTTTGTTGTTGGACACAAGGTAAATAATGAATTGTACGGTACAATAGGACTTCAAAAAATACAGGTTCCTTAAGACAAATACATTTGGTATGATATGGAAATGAGGAACTTGTCAACCACATTTTAGTGTGAAATCATAATAAGTACATATATAACATCCCTTTGTTTCCTTTTCCAATCGATAACTCAACTTGGCTAAAGAAGGTATTTATCATTTATAGCTGCGTTTTGTTACCCTCGTAATGTTATAACTCAAGCAAACAACGAATTCAACTAGTTCTAGGTATGTCATGACACTGAGTAGTTAATTTTTTTTTGTAATTTATCCAAATTAATAATGATTGCATGCAAAAATACTTTTTATCAAAAATATGAGAGGGCCTATCGTGATTCAATGCGTACAATAGGCACAAGTTGGCTTTATTTATGAATTCAATTGATATCAACATCAGAAATCTCTGAAAATGCATTGAAGTGGGATTATACGATGCATTGACTTTGTGCTAAGTATGATATATTAGGTATTTCATAAAATCACATTTAGTATTAAAGAGTATATATCATGTATATACTTCGCTCAAAACGATTTATTTGTTTAGGGCTAAAATTATAATACTTTCCCTTCATAACCCTCTGTTATGTGTTGAATATTTGTAGAATTCATTAGCAGTACTTATTTTAATATTGAATTCGAGCTTTTAAACACCTAACTCACTTCAATGAGCATACGTAACAAATATTTTTCTATATTTACCTTTGTGTGTTAAATAAAATTATTAACTCCAGCCTAACCGCGTAAAGCACTTGTGATAGAAATATAATTCCTTTGTTGTGGCAGCTATTTATTTTTAAACTAACTAGTAGTCATTAATCACATTAATCCACGATTCTCTCAATCTAATATAAAATAAATTGGACGTGACGTGGTTCAGTAATAAACAATTGTTACGTTACGTTGAACTAGACGAATACCGTTATTTTTCTTTCAAGTATCCCCGGAGGAGATACATTTTGAAGAGATAAAAAATGTGTATGCAACGTTTATGAAGTCTTGACCCCGTTACCATTGCAAACATCAAGTGTTTACTTTTCTATGAAAGCGCCCCTTAAAAGCAGAACGAATAATGCCATGATGTGCTGTACCGTTACTACAAATATATCCAGTTATTAAAAACAGTTTAGATTATGATTTGCAAATGTAGTTTATAACACGGAAACCTATAAACTTATGTCTAGGAAATACAAAAATAGTATACTTTTGTTTTAGTCTTAATTTCAATTAACATATTAACACTCATGAATTGCAAATAACAATCTAATACCTCATAGCCTGGTACTAGAGCTTCTGGCCCTATGTCGAAAATGTTGTTTAACAACGTAAGTTCCATCCCTGGCAATTATGCTTGGGGCTGAGGGTCTTGGCTCAGGTGTATACTTTGGCTGGGTGGGCTGTATCTAAAGTAAAATGTAGTTTCACGGAAGTATGTTCCATAAGAGGGGTTATTTCAGTACATTAAAAGCTGTAAGGCTGCCTCGTCTTAAAAGTGCTACTCTATCTACAGCACAGTAAATTAAGTATACATACAATCAGTCCTCCGTGCTGAGTTAGACTTGTGGAGGCGATAGCGTTGCTCCTATAGCCTTTATTCTTAAATATTCACTTGTACCCACTCGGCTTTATCTGTTTAACATAGACGGAGATTACAGATAGTCTATTACATAACGCTTTTATCGTAGTAATAGAAATTTTTTTGTAAGTGATATTGTTAACTGTATACATAGTTAAATAATTGAACCGAAAGAATGAATGATCGAGGAAAACTATATTCCATTGGGGTATAGGAAAAGTGTATGTGCGTATTGACATGATTTTGTCTGTAAGCCTAACTAGAGATGCAACAAAGTTGTGAGAAATCAATTCAACTTCCAGGATCCCCTTGGGTTTCCATCGTCCACTTTCACTAGCTAATTGCACACCCGGTTTTGTCCTTTTCTATATATAGTCCATGTAATTATAACAGAGTTCGTTAACTCACCAGATTTTATATTCTCTTTGATTCCAGACTATAACCAAACTTATTTTTACTCATTTTGTCAACTTAATATTGTATTTTACACATCCATTCATTTATTTATATAGAAATGATAAAATGCCTTCAGTTTACACATTCACCTTGTTGGTCTACATATAATGTGCGCGGTGCAGAATGAATAGTTTCACAAGTAAAAATTACGATTGGAATGTAGGGTATCTATTCTTACACGGTATATACTACTATTGGGATGCAGATATATTATACGAATGTGTACCTACATAGGTACAAATACCTCACTAAATAATTCTCTTCTGTCCAGTTGCCAGTTAGATGTGGTCTAACATTGTGTTGTCCAATTAGAGTTCCAGTTCTACTTAGTTCTCCAACTATTTAATGAACATGTACAGAGACCTCAATGCTATTGCAACTGGAGAACTTCCATAAAATAATCGTTCGTTGACCCCACGGAGACTTCTAACTCTAACTGAGGAGTAAACTCTACTCAATGCTTTTTTGTTAATTAGTACAGCATTACTGCAATACTTAAGTACATAAGGATGGAAAATTCTCCAGAGTATTGTACTTATGTACATTGTTTATATGTGTGTGGCTATATACAAATATATTCAGATATTATGTAGTGTACAGTGTGAGTTACCACTACTGACACTATATTGTAAATACAGTGTTGTATACCGATATGTTTCGTTTGAAGAGTAAATATATAAAGATTAGATTCCTCCTACATACATAGATATTTCTTTAGGCACCTATTCTCTGCTGTGGATAAATACTGTAAACATATTCGCTGTAACAAGCAACATTAGTGAATAGGGCTGGTTTTATTCTTTCAGTAGTAAACCTACAAATACTATTTTTTTGGCATTTTTCACAGAAGGCTTTCTCCTACCATAGAAATCGGAATACAATGACCCCCATTAGGGGTAACCCCATTTAACCCATTTCAAGTACCTCTTTTAAATACATTATTCTTTCATCCTCCGGCTTTACTGTTACATTTTGGGATTGCTAAAAGGTGAAGAGTGAAGGGAACTGACGTTCCGTGTATTAAGCAGTGTTACCTAAGTACACTCTCAGCCGAAGCATAAGAGATGTGCTCAACTCACTCATCGTCACTCATAAGAGAAGAGAAAGGCATTCGGCCCTACGTGGCTTACATGCATACATATCTACTTTTAGTTAATAGAAAAGAGGCAGTCATGCAATTCACATCTCGATAATTTCACGTTTGCTCCGTCTGAAGATCAGCAGGAGAAGAGAGCAAGTGAGAGTGAAAGTCCTTTGCTTTCTCTTCTATTCCATTTTACACAAGCATTGCATATACATAACACAAGCCCTTACGTACAACACAGCGATTTAAAGTTCCTTTACCTACTTACTATCACTAATACATTTAACTACCAGACTACCAATCTTGTAGTTACTTATACTTACCTAACCCCTGTCAATTTATATTGAACAATTTCGGGTTCAAATGTATATAAACGTCTATACGAGTAGTGGTAGCATCTTGTTAGTGCTGTGGAAGAAAAAGAGGCATACTTATATGGAGGTATGTAGGCACTTATAAATAAATCTCCATGTACTTTGAGAAATCCTCTTGGAAGGGAAAGTTGTGGCACTACCGCAAATCATTCGCTTCACTCACATCTCAGATTATTCTTGCTCTTTTGCTGGAAATGGAATACCGAAGCACTTTGCATTCACTTTCTCTTTCCAATAATATTTATATGAACCAACTAAATCAACTTACGAAGTACCCGAGTGAGTAGCTGTAGCTACGCTATAATACTATAGCGAAACAGTTTTTAGTATATCTATCGTTACAAATTTAGTGGAAAATATAAATACTGATTGTGTTGATTCTATGTTCATTCTAATTAATTCAATTCATTAATTCATTAAACAGTATAATTCATTCTATCTAAGTTCAGGAGAAAGTAGAATTTGCTCCGACCATTTTAAATGTCCTAAATACCAAAAACCAAAATAAAGATATTTCCTCATGGGGAAAGTCGGACAATTGAATTAAATGGAAAAAGGAAAGATTGAAAATAATTTTTAGTGCCATTCCGAAAATGTAAAATGTAAATTCATGTTGGATGTTGCAACATTCTAAAATAAACAAACAGATTTTGGAATCAAGTTCAAAAGATGCTTTTTGAAGATGCGGAATGTTGTCTAGTCCTTTGGACAAGAAGGGATTTTGGGAATGTGTAGTTCGAGTTGGGTTTCGTGTTGGGCACGTTCATTGACTGATGAGTGGGTTAAAGACATACAGTGCGGAGACTGCGGTGTGTTAGAAAGCAGAGGAGAGGAAACTAAGGAAAGTGAGTGAAAGCTAAATAGCGATGTCTGTGTAGGAATGGCTGGGCTAGAGGAGACGCTTTTCGAGGAAAGGAAACCGCAGGGTAGGGAGCTATACGGCTCCCTCCCTTCATCATCATCATCAGTAGAACAAGCATAACATCAAATCCGCAGCTGCTTATTAAACACTAACGACCAAAGTAGAACTACTTATTTGTCAGTAAAGTAGCATTTGTTATACACACAGACTAAAAACATAGGCAGTCAAGCAAGCCTACTACCAGGAAACGATACAAATTTCGCCTACTTCTATTGAAACAAATTACCGAGAAGCTGAAATTCTGAAATTCAATCGATCCAACGCCTTCTCAACTAAAACTTCAGCAGATTGACATTTTTGAAAAATACTGAACAGTGCAATATACTAGTGTCTATTTCAAATGGCGAATATCGTAATATTACAAGAACAAATGACAAATTGAATAGTTGTGATGTATATATGATCATAGAAAATTTTCTACTTACATCAGGATTTTTTTCTTTTACAATACTATTTTTAGTTGCGGTACATATTAATTAGATATTATTCTCACAAGTGAGTCAAAATGTAAGGCAAGTAATTTTTACTGTCTAAAGTGCTAAATGTAGAAAGTAAGGAAATGTATTAGGTACCCTGCTAAAGTTTTGTACTCAGAGATGAATGAACAAATAGCATTTGTTTAGTTGAGACCACTTTCTCTGCTTTCTCCAGCCACAGGATTTTTGGTAATTTGTCTTTCCGGTCTCTAGCTTATTTATAGGCCAACGGAGGAGGCTTCTCTATTAACTATGCACAAGCACATGAAGAAAGTCTTTTGTGGGAATAAGCTTGGTTTCCTCGGCACGTTACCTTCCCTTATTTATACATGCATAGCTACCTACATACATACAATCACGACAATCAGTTTACTTACCTAGGTATTTCTCCTTTATCCTACTTACATAGAAGTATAAGTACCTAAAGTATATAATAAAGCCTTTCCACCACTAGTGAACTTGGTAGCGGAAAAATTTATTTGCGTAAGCATGTAGGTTCAGTTATGTAGGTAGGCATATAAGGATACTACTACGTAATATGAATGTATTCTCCGGGAATTCATTGTGTGCATTGGTTTGTGACTGCGTTTGCATGGCCCGTTAGTGGAGTGTTGTGGCAGAGACCCAAGCCAAGCAAATTCTCCTAGTAGAATTATGAGCCATTTTGACTGTCACCTAAAGTTAATGTGGAGAGGGAGGAGGAAATGCAAGGCGAAGGACTCTTTCTATTTAGCTCGGAGGAGACAATGCTCTGCTTAATGCTTAGTACCTAGAAGTAGAGGAAAGGTGAAAGGACGATGATTTTCCTTCTCTCCCCTCTTGACTTAAATACTATTACTACATATATCCATACTACATAATACAGTACTATACCAACGTTGTTCAGTTCACTCCTGTGACCTAATTCTGGATCAACTCTAGAAGGAATGTTGTAGTTGCAACTGTGTCACGCTGAAATTGCTTCAACCGATATGCTCTAACTCCCCTCGCCCAAATCAAATGAAGAATAGACCACACTCATCACAACTTTCTGTGCGTTACGCTCTCTCTTACTTACTAACCAATACTAATTCTATATAAATCTCATTTCTATACTTACCTTTAGGTAATAACACCACAGGAACTGTTTATCTGTTCACTTACCACATGTATAGATATTGATAGGACTGTTATAGGCATTAGGCAATAAAGATATAAGAACCATTTGAAAACCTAGCCCCCGGTATCTCTTGTCTGTGTTTAAAGGTTATGTTTGTGTATGATCTACGCACAAACAAGCACAAGGTATCATTGCTAGAGATAAAAATCATTTACTGTTAGTTTCCTTCTTCCATCGATTCATTTTGTGGTCAAATGTTTCGGAATAGATAAAAGAAAATATGTAGTAAAATATAGATAATTTATGAGAATATAAGAAAATAGAGATTAAATATCAGTAGTCTGTTAGTCGGGGATCAGCGGACACTTTTCAATTTTTAGCTTGAACCTTTTTGGGGATTACTAACCTTTACTCCAAACGTTGGCTAAACGTCCCAGCCCCTTTTCCTTTTTACTCAAAACGTACACCTGCATGTCCTTCCTCAGGTAATGTTAGAATACAACTGAGAGTTTTACAGACTTTTTTGGGGATTACAGTCCTTTAAACGTTTGTGTGCAGGTGCAGAACGTTTGTATGCGTTCTACGACCCTATATTTTATTAATTTGAGCATTTTTGCAGCTGCATTCTGATTGGTTAGCGTTCCAATACTCAGAATCAGTACGTTTGTATGCGTACTACAAGCTTTATACATACTTATGTATAAAGGTACACAGAGATTTATAGTTATGATATTTTGTTGGAGTCGAAAGATTTCCGAAAGGGAGCTTCCCTCTCAGTCTGTCGGGACGAGCACTGTACACTGTCCCTCATTCGATTGCTATCTTTCTTATATCTGTGTATGTGTTATGTATTATGTGCTGATCTGGAGAACAACAGGCTGGTATCACAATCCGTAAATAGCTGGTCTCTATTTTTATGTATTTGTATTACATAACTCCAATTTACAGGGCGACGTATATCTCCAGTCGTTCTTTAACATAGACAATGATCAAATTTTTTGTACAAAGGTTAAGATTTTGATATATTAAAACTTAAGGACATAATACTGCTAATGCAAGAATTCAATTACCAAAATGATCACAACGTTGTTAAATGCAATCCATCTTGAATTTTTCATAAAACGTGATAGCGATATGTAACTAATATTTGAAAACTAAAAGCCATGGAAATGCAAAAGTCGAAAATAATTACTCGTCTCCCTGTATTTATGGTTGGGCTTTGACTGCATTTCTTCTAACTGTTGGTACATGATCGTGTAGTCAATATATGACTACTTAACTCGGCACATATTATGTAATACGCTTACTACAAATATGTCATCACATTAATCCAGTTGTCATTGCCCAAGCCACAATTGTAATACTACGTACATACAGCAGATACTTTTCATATGGGACCTCTGTACATAGATAGATAAATAGCCTAGCGATCCAGGCCAGACTTGCAACTTATTTAACTGGAGAAAAGAGTGGTTTGTAGCATAGGAGCGAAATAGCTGCTAAATGATTTGGTATAGGGTTTCCTTCCGAACTGAGTCGCTCTCTTTCTCTCGTTTCTCTGTGCCCAGAGTGAATCGGATGGCAAAAGGAAGAATGCCTTAGTAGCATGCAGTGGCGGTGGGCTACCGCCAAACCAAACCAACTGAGGCGTTCGTCCTCTGGGACGAATCCTCATTCGTCTTCTTTCCCTTTTCCCATTCATTTCTAAAGTGGATCCAGTGCTATGCGATCCAATTCTACCCGAATGTAGTCTGCAGTCGATCTATACACTTTTACACTACATCATTATATGTAGGTACCAGACTGTTAGATGACTCTTCTTTTCCCTTGCCACTTCTCCACAAACCCATCTCCAACTCTTAAGGATACAAATTTCCCGGAAATACTATAATCTGGAACATTCTAAACTGGACCTGCACCAAGAAGAAAAAGAAAGTTCATTCCAAAATCAAATTGTTTTACGGATACCAAATTCTTGGTATATGGAAGGGAAAGCTTGCTTTCTCCCAGGATAAAGTTCATAGATAACCCTAAAAATACCACAGAACTCATTTACTCCACTGGATTTCGACTTGCCATTGGAAATGAAGGCAAGCATTATGTTGTCCATAGCAAATATGAAAGTGCAGGTTGGAGACTATTTAGCCTCAAACTGTTTCAGCCACAGTTATCTTATATCCTATATAAATTCTCGTTTCAAGCTAATCATCTCCATAACTTCCCTAAGTTAAGAGAACTACATAAGTAAATAAAAATTGAAAGCATTAGAATATGCGGCAGCTGTGTATTATTTGCGTATACTCTCGGATAAATTAATACGTACTTTGGTTTTTTTTGATTTTGTAAGTATGATTGCGAACTGTCACCAATAGAAAGATGTTCTTAAATCACTCGAATGAAGAATTTAATTGGATATGTTATGGGCCTTGTCGACTTTTGGTAACGTAACTATTGAGTTTGGAGGGATTAATTTTTTTACATTGAGGGAGAATATGTAAATCGTAAAAGTAAAAGATCATAAACGAAATAAATAGTGGAGATTTTCAACCTTGCCTCCCTTAACGCCTAATTACCTAAACGCCTTAAGACTTTAGGCATGCCTAATTGCATTAAGT
>JAQFYC010006270.1:0-12500 GCA_034694165.1 Tomocerus mixtus | reverse complement strand
TAACGTCCTATCTGAGTGAGCCATTTTCAAGTAGATCTAGAAAGTTTTATTCTTTCTTCCTTCTAGGTAACCTTAATTTTGAGTGTATTCTTGAATAAAACCAATAGAACATGACTGTAAAATCGCCTTTTGCATGTTTAATTATTTGAAATACTGTAAAATACTCAATAAATAAAACTTTAGTATATTCTTACAAATAAATCTACAGGGTTTAATGTTAATGAAGAATTGTGTACAACGACGTGCGTAAAGATGTCAATTATCAATAATTACAGTAAAAATGTCTGATTAATAAATTGACTGATACTGGCTCAATGATTAATAGCGTTTAGCATACTGCAGTCTGGCCCAGTATTGCAAAGAAAACTTTTAATTACTTAGAGAAGAATTACTTAAGTAATTACTTGCGCCGTTTCGTTCAACTCATTTTCAAGTTTCAGAGTTACCTAAAACACGAAAAGAAAATATGTAACCCACAATTTAGGTATTTACTAGCTATGTATCTTAACTATTAAGATATTGTTTTTATAATTTTGTTTAGCAACTTCAACCTATAAGCATATTTGAATGTTTCATTTAGTAGAGTAAACATGTCATATGTATTAAATTACCCGTTTTTGATTCTCGAATGCTGACAAAATACATTCCTGGAGATCATTTGCTTTTGGTCGGGCTTTTGGATCTGGATTCCAGCATTTCAGCATTAAAAGATATCTATTTGAGTAAAAGAATATTTCAAAAACATTCACTTTGTAACCTGAATTGTTAATTAATATATATTTTGTACCACATTTTCTTCTTAAATGAACGGTGCTATATTTTAAATATGAATATTGGAAAATTGGGAAAACCTGTGCATAATTACATTGAAGTTGTAGCATAATTAGGCTTTTGAAGCCTAAAGTTCTTTTTGAGATCCTCTAAGAAACCCAAAGTCCAAGTCATCGCTGCGTACGGGGTTTCGCCAAGGGAGAATATTTCCCACATTGTGACCCCGAAAGCCCAAATGTCCGATTCAAATGAAAATTCAAGATCACGAAGGGATTCCAAAGCCATCCAGCGCCATGGAAGGGGTTCCTATAATAAGATTGAATATTACTTCATAGGCATTTAGTAAGATTATTATTACACGTTAAAATTTTTATATAGTAATAAACTGCTGTACAGTTATTAATTAACGAAAATGTTTACCTCATAATTAGTTTTCTTGTATTTATAATTGCTAAACACGTATAATTTCCGCGATAGTCCAAAATCAGTAATTTTTAAAGAATCTTTTGCAAATACCAAAATGTTCCTCGCAGCTAGATCTCCGTGAATTACCTTTAAAAGTAAGGAAATATTTTCAGATTGTTATACAACTGGATATCAAAAGATGTAAATTAGAGTTAGTTTGCTGCTAGTTAGTTAAAAACCTTTTTAGTTCGTAAATACTGTAATCCATTCGCCACTTGTAAAGACCATTGAACAAGATTTTCTTCAGAAATTGATTCAGATACACTGGTGACATAATACAGAGAACGTGAATTATATATTATATAAATAATATTATTTGCATATAATTGTATTACAATTTATTTCAAAATAAATTTAAATAGTACATACTTACTCTGCTAACTCCTGTGTATGGAGTAGTGTGTAATAATCATTGCATAAAAGTGAAGTAAATGATTTTCTGTGATTTTGGAGATAATCTAGTAGGTTACCATGCGGGCAGTATTCTACAAACAGGTATACAACTCCTGAAATTACCAAACGATTGAAAAATGTTTAATAAGGGATAAACTGTGTTTGATATTACATCAGGTTTAATTGTTCATTCAAATACCAGTTTGAACTTCTTTAGTGTACGCTCCAATAAGGTTAATAATATTGTCATGATTTTCCAGATATATCAGTATTTTCAATTCTGACAGCAATGACAACAGAGACATCCTATCACCTTCATTTTTCAAAGATTTTACCGCAACATCCTCATCTAAAACCGTGCCGCGAAAGACAAGTCCAAATGCACCACTCCCCAATAGTCGTTCGGGTTCTAGCAAATAAAAATAAAGGGGCTAAAAGTTGAAATGCAAATATGAAATAATGCCATTTTGATATAGAATCTATAACAAATTGCACATATATACTGAGGGCATTATATGTCCACATTTAAAATCTGGCAATAATAAGTTCCGTAGGATATACATGGATTTGCGCAAAAATACAAACATACTTATAAGGTTTGCAAGAATGATTTCTAAATAATATCCACTAAGCTGCATATTAAACACACCCGGTTGTTATTTATAGGCATGCCTTTTTTCCGTAGATAAAAAACTCCTTTTGTAGATAAAATAGTAGATAGGCATTCTTAATTATATTCGAAAATTTAACAGCGACTAAAATGAACATTTATAATCACAAATTGTTGAGATGACACTTTTTGGAATCCCCGTTAATTGCTCTATCAGGCTGATAAATTCAATATTAAGAAGTTATTGACATAATCCTATGTAAATGACTAAATACTATTTATCTATATAAAAATTGGCCTACTTACGCTATCTATGAAAAGAGATTTTTCATATTATCTACAAAAAGAGAAATATTATCTACAAAAAATATTAAGTCTTATTTATATGGCTGTGGGATAATCAAGTTTGAAAATTGGTCTTACCCAGCGTATAATCTTTTTTACTAATTTCATATGCTTGGTTATACGGCAGTCTATCAGGGTTTTCTATTCCTCCTAGTTTAACTAGTTTTATATCGCAACAGTGGTCCTTGGATGTCATATCTCCCCCATCAAAAAATTTCTTCAACTCGTGAGTTGTAAGGACAAGCTGACAAATTATATGATTATATAATTATAATAATATCACCTTTAAAAAGTAGTTTGCGACAAAGAATGCAGTGTTGGTCAGAATGTTAAAAATGACGACACTTTCATTTATTTTGAAAACGTACGTTTTGTACGCATTGTCATTATAAAATCTTCTAACATTCAACATCTTGCTTGTTGTTAGTATGTACTATGTACTAGAAAAAATGTTTACCTTAGCTCTATACTTTTTATAAAAAACCATGAGAAGTGGAAGTATACAAAGAACGACCATTAGAAATCCAGCTATCCACGCCCAAATGCTTACATATTCAGTTTTTAGAATAGTCAGTGTAAAACGTTGCGTATGTGATTGATATTGCCCTGATGTACTTTCACAATAGTAGTCTTTAACATCTTTTCGATTAAACTTTTCGACCGTTAACACGGAAACATACTTTTGATAATGCCTACAAGCAAGTTGGACTGTGTTGGTAAAATACAGGTTGCTGTAGGACACGTTTTCTTGTTCTGGAATCGTAGTCCTTCCACCCTAAGAATAACATGGTATTAAGGGGTAGTACACATGACACCAATTTTTCAGATATTATATGAAGTGTTCAAGCTTTCTGCTAAAATTTTGCAGAGTGATATATTCTTACCTCATTTATTATATACCATGTGACATTAGGAGGGGGATTTCCTTCAATAAAACAATGAATATGAGCGTCTTCTCCTTCAGAAATGATCATTTCAGTGAAATTTGGGGTGAACAGCGAACGAAATGACGATTTATTGTCCAAATGATCGCACAGGCGTGATCTACTTTGATTTTTGGTTGCCATTAGTGCAAAATTGACAGATTTCAGAAGTGGATTGATGTTATTAGAATTATTAGAGCAGTGACCAAGATAGTCATCATAATCTATGCTGGAGACCATAACTCCTCTCAAGCCAAATTGATTGATTGTTTTCATTTTTTCATAAATAGATTTAGGGTTTATAAATGTAAGCCAGCGGTCTTCACTCTTACAAAATGATGCATTAGATTTGTTGTCCCAGAATTGTTTCCAACCCAAACTCTCATTTCCATTCATGTTATCCGATATCACCAATTTGCACATCTATAATTAATTATATTAATAGATAAATTAGTAATTAAATAAATAATTAAATTCAAAAACCAAAATAAAAATATGCATACCTGCCCATAGCCTAGCTTTTTGAGAAATTTGGCCGGCTTTTTAAACCCATAGATGCCAGATGAGTTTTTATCAGTTAGAGAATACATCTCAGCGTAAAATGGAATACCAAGAACAAGATTATCCGGATTTGCATAATATTCATCAAAAAGAATGTATTCCAATATATCGAAAGTATTTTGCTTTTGTTGCGTTTCCCTTGGACTACTTCCATAGAGGGACGACAGGTGATTTGTTAGCAGTGGACTTGAACGACTGAAATATCCATAAGCCTGGATGAACACCAAGTCAAAAAGTCTGGTAACCTGAAATACGTCGTAAGTTCGTAATCCCTCTTTAATCCCTCCCATTGTAGTTGTCAGAAGTATTTGATTTTTCTGGCATCCCGTTTTTAATTCCTGTAACGCAGTTGCATTGTTATAACCGTTAAATTAGTAATACCCGCATAATTCAAAAATTTACATACCCGGGCAAGGTTTGTAAAATCATTCCTGTCCGATTCGTGTGGAAATTGCCAGTTTAAGTGAAGCCCATCGAAACTAAGATTTCTTTATAAATTAAATGTATTAACGTTTACTACAGTAAAATAATATTGCGCAGACAAGGAGGCAATAATTCCAGACAATTAATGCTTCAGTAATTTTCTGTACTGCATTAGTAAAGATGAAAAAATTAGCAAAAAGAATCACCGTATAAAAGAAACCGCGTTTTTTGCAAACAATTGCCGATTATGTTCCTTCACAATTTGGTTGAAACCGATTTTTTGTGAGCCGTGGCTTCCACCAATACCGAGAAGGATTTTCATATGCGGATACTTTGATTTTAAGTTAGTCACCTTGCTGCATAAGCCTAAAATTTTAATAAAATATGTGAATACGTATATCTATCGCTAATATGGCATTTAATTTTTTTATTACAAATACCTCAATGCATCAATGTGATTATTTACTATAAGTCATGTTGTATGTACGCAGTAGTTATACAAAGGATATTGTGTTAGTGCTCGAACATTTGATTACTTACTAACTAAGTATAACAAAAAAGATAAAAGTTTTCTACGCGCGCGGTCTGTATCCTAAAAGTCGATGATAAGAAGATAGTACTACAAATATAATCTATGTTAAATATTTATGCGTGAAAGGAGACACTTTAGGAAATAAATATTTTGTAGCTTTTCGAGTTGATTTTGCAATAATATTTTTATGCCACCTGCTGTAACCTATTGACGCTACAAAAATAGAATATTGGATTGAAACTTGTTAAAAGTTATAAAAACGGTAATAAATTTTAAAAAAATATCAAGAGGCAAAGATTTGTGCAACAAAAATGCAGGATTTCTGACCACGGCATTGAAAAGTCTTACTTTCTTTCGGCTAGGTCACAATTTACCATTTTGTATTGTGTCATACAGCTCAACACAACATTACTCTATATATTTCCTATCTCTTTTAAGGATATTACCAAAAAGCATCATAGTACTTAGCGCACAACCAAAATTAAACTGTAATGTGTAAGCAATATTTATTTAATTTGTACCCAAATCATCCACAGAAATAGTATTCAGAGTGTAGTTGATAACACCAAATTTATAAACCAGATGTGTGCAGAAGTTTCCTTCAAAAGCATCACCTTCAATATCATAGTTTTTCTTTTTGTAACTCTCGGAGTTAAAAAAGCACGCAACTACTTTCCCGTGATCGCGAACTGCTGTAATATCAATGAGAATAAAGCTTATTACATTCCTTATTGTATTTATGAGTATCTAAACAATATTCGCTACTGTAAAGAAATCATTGCTACACTAATTATCTGCATTTATTGATTGTCGGTAATTGAATAATTTAATAGCTCTAAAAAGCTTTTTTTACTATATGCGTGATCTTGTGGCCATTCAAAATCAAAATTAGTTTCTACTTCGCTTAGCTGTTCGCTATTCTCAGCAATTACGCACAAAACATTTGCAAACAACAGATAGCATGAAAGATGCAGATACTTCATGTTACAACTGGAAAAAAATGAAATCTTGCAAAAATATTTTAGCAAACTTATAACTGAACTGTTAGTATTGAAGGAGTTAAGTGTACTGAACTTAATGTGAAGCGAAGGGCAATAATGTACCTACATCAAATTATTATCTAATACTTTTAGAGCACAATTCATGGAGACAAGTTAAAAAGCATATGCTCAGTATTGTGTTATACAGGGTCCGATATAAATTGTTTTTCCATGAAACGCTAATTTACTTTAATGTCCACATATGTACATCACAACTGTATAGTCAGAACCCAATTTCGGGAGGGGCTAAAAAATGTATCTCCAATTTATCGCGCGGAGCGCAAAGTTGTCCGCGTTTTCAGGCGAATTTAAAACTTAAAATATACAGCAATAACAAAAAATTGCGCGAAAATATTAACGCGATTGTTTTTATTTTTTTGAGGGGCTCATCTTGCCTTGAATTACATCATAATAAAAACCGTTTCAAATCCCAGCCTGCACGGAAAAATTTGCAGGGAGTTAAATTCTAAAATTTATGGAAAGAACGGAGACTTTTCGGGAAAATTAAAAATATCAATGAATACATCCCGATAGTAATTTGATGATTGGGATCGGTTACGTGAGTCCCTGTATAGTAAATACCACATGCTTTATTAAAATTATTGCTCTGCATGCTAAACTTGCGGCTTTGTGATACGAAGTTCTACTAAGTACATTGATTGCTCACTTTCGTAAGATAATTAAGAACTTCTATAATTTGCAGCATTTATTATGGTAAGTTGATAACATTTGTACTACGTATAAGCTGTGGTTAATACTATTTATACATTTTAGTTGTCTTCTATTGCGGAATACGACGAAATATTATCTTTACGAAAACCAATTAGTAGCTAAAAAATGGAAAAAAAACTATGTATTAGTACATACTGCTACTTTGAGTAAATAGTAGGTATGCTCTAACTAATGTAATGTGAGGCGTATTGTAATCTTAAAGATGGGCGAAATTCTATGCAACGTGATAAATTGTATTGATTATATTTAGAGTAAGTAGAAGGTACCGCAAAAAATAAAGCCGTATACTTTTAGAAATACAAAATAGTAAATCTCCACCTACACACCTACTACTACCAAATATATATTTCATTTATTAGTACGTACAAGTATGCGGCGGTTAAAAAGTTGCTACTTTCGGATTCCCTAATATTTGTATGTAGGTGATGTTACTAATGTTTATATGGTATTCCCATTTTCCGAATAATTATTGTTGACTACTTGCTGGCCAAATTCTCTGTAAAGCTGACCCTGGTAATTCTAGGAATTAGTCAGGAATTAGCACATACGTCACCATTGAGTAAACTTTGTTGAATACTCGAACAATAATAATTAGAAATATTTCTTTGGCTCTGTAGATTATACTTACATATGAATAATACGCCCACATTTATTGCAAACTGTAACAATTATTAATACATGAATGCATAATTGACTTACAAGTCGACATTTTTATAATAACATTTTAATTGTTTTGCTAATCTACAATTTCGCAGATTAAACACTGACCTTATTAAATAAATAAGTAACAGTGATGCAATTTCTCTAAAAAAGAATGAAACACGGAATAATTTATGTATTTTAATTGGATGCGATTATTACCAGCGAAGCTGGATATGGTTTCGTAATGTCCGTCTGTATACAAAATAACGTCTACAGTATTGGACGGATTTCAACCAAACTTGTCATACATGTTCATTGATATAACAGGACGGATGGCTATGAAAATGGTCCAAATCGGACACCCCAAGGGGTACGGGGGGTACATCTTGTAAGATAAACTACTCTGTAGCTTTTAAACAGTTCAACCTTTTTGAATTGTGTTAACGGATTTCAATTCAAGGATAAATTTTACTTTCTCACAATGCCCCAAGTCATTGGGGCACTGCGAGATTTGACCAAAAACATGGGTATTATATGGGGCGATGTTTCAAATTCACTCTTCATCTGTTTTTACGCATAATTATGATAAAAATGATACCTTCGCTGGTCATTTATAGTGGTATTCATCAGTTTATTTAATTATAAGACCTTTTTCAAAAATTACCTGGGATGCTTTAAGTTTTATGGTCAGCATTACAGTCCTCATGCAGTTGCATGTACCTATAACTATATCGATTATTATTAATTACATTCAAAGATATATACAAACTATTACCCATACATAAAGATGCAACAGTCTTCACTATCAGTATTATCTATTGTTGCTAAGAACAGTAATTGTCATTGTTTTTCCTTGTTTTCAAAATATCATACTTTGGGATAGGGTTTTATTTTCGAAAGTGCAACGACTAAATGATAATTAAGTGTTATTTACTCTAAACTTAACCCATTTCCAAGATCTCACGAACCTATATCGTGTCCTTATCTAATTAGTACAGATAGATTAGAATTAAATTATTTCGTGGGCATAATTATGCTAATTAGCCTATAAGGAAAAAGATACGCTGCGACAACATATTTGTTTTCTTTAAGTATTTAAAGCTAAATTTAGTGAGCAAGGCATCCTAGTTGATTTTTCTGTCCACAACTTATAACCAATCCGATTTAAAATGAAGGAAATTCTCGTCTTTGTCGCAGTCATTACTATATGTTCAGGTAAGTAATAAAAATATTATTCTCAGCAATTACTTTTGTAGAGTTAATAGTAAATTTTAATTGTAAATTTGATAAATATGATCATATAGGTAACATCATGTCGTTTTCAATGGGGAAAGATGGAGATAACAGTGTATTGGGAACAGGTAACGTTTAATTGAAGTAAAGTGCGCATTTAATTCTTCATCTTTTTGTCCATATAAAAATATTGTACAAAAGAAAATCATATATTGCAACATTTGCCATATTAAACATATATACCAGGTTTTGTGATATTTTTATTTATTCCAATTTATATGGTTAATGTATAAATTCAACTTTATAACTATCTTTAGTGAAAACTCTCCTAACAAAGCATTATTGTGGATAGCGTTTGCATACGACATTAATGTACTACATTTTTATGTTTCAGGAGAAACTCCGTCAACTTTTTTGGACGGGACAGAAAAAAATCCAGAAGTGATTAAGGACAAAGGTATTCATATCTATTTCAACACAAACGTTTGTCTGAAAACCCAAAATATTTATTTACTGATATCATAAAGTTAGCCATGTCATTTAATCAATCTAATGGCATAATTATTTTTAGCGGCTAGTGTCTACATTGAACGTCAATTAAATAAAAACAATGGAGATGTCAACAACAATAATATTGGAAGTTTTGTAATATCAAATCCTTCTGTGGCCAGATGCCAGTCCAATTAGAATTGGTATAATATTTATTAATATTGATTCGGAATACATTGTAGCTAAAAAATAATAATATACAAATATAAGCAAATGTTTCTCAATAAATAAAATACACATTTAGTAGTATTAAATCTCTTTATATTGAATTTATTAATATAATATAGCGTATGCAACTTTTGACGAGAACATTTTAAAGCATTTAATAACAGCTATTTGTAATATTTACGAATCCGGATATAAAGTATAGTGATGTTTAGTGCACCTCATTAATTATTAATTAACAAAGCCTTTAAAATAAGATGGCAAAATTCTGTATCGCGTTAATTGTGTCAAGTATGCTGTGGATGTATAGTAAACAATTGTATTCAATTCTAAGTATAATTGCATAATTAAGCTACATATCAGTACCTAGTATAATTATGAGTTAAGACGATATTAAATGCTTAAATTTAAATATAATTACTTACGTTAATCAGAGTATATTTGCGCTGAAGTTGATCACAAAGTATTGCTATTCACTATTATTCACTATTCTTTTCCGCTTTCGGTAACACGCATAACCATTACATAACAATTACTTATTTGTGAGAGTCTACGTTGCTATACATTTTGTCAAGGTTTGGTCATATAAGTGAAACGCATCAATTATTTTTTTTAAAAACAATGGAAATTAGAGATGTAAAGTTTATTATAATTATTGTACCCTACGCGCTATGCATTAAAGCTTTGTAAACATAATATATTCAAGACTTATTACGACTTAGCCTTTATAGAAAATATCCAATTCGTCGCACTTAATTAGAAGGAAATGTAAGCCCAAATTTCCAAATACTGCTTCCAGAAACGAGAACCCCGGGATATTGTTGACACTTTAATTGGTCATTTTATTTGTGATATTATATTTATGTAATTTTATTTGTTGCCCATAATGTTTTCTGTCCCGATTGCTGTCATAGTATTTTGTGGCAAAATGACCAACAGAGGAAGCCTGCCTACCAAATAACTCTTATAAAATCTGTGATTTCCCCAGATGAACTCCTTAAAACTAAAGGTGGCCAAAATGAATATTTTATTATAGTTTTGTAAATTCTACCGAAATCTCAATCTGAAATGCACTTGTGTGTGTAATAAACTTGGTTTTCTTGTCAGGACTCCTTCCGCTTCGAGTAACCTGAAAAATAAAAACCAAATATGGATTACGCGGAATGTGATGAACAATTAATGTGCCTAATGAAAATTTACGTCGCTTTTTGTCTTTGTCCACGAGAAGGATTCAATTTACTAATAAGCTTTTAAGCTTTACTCAAGATAATATTGAGATAACAGAAAAGTAAAGCATGACCAAATTTATTGTTATCAAAATAAATGAACAGTGATTAAAAACTGTAACGCTTCACAACCAAATTAAAGAAAACATTTGTAATAGCCTTTATACAGCATTAAAAATAATTGACGCTATAAATAGAGGTTTGAATACAGCTAAAACTCCATAAAATGTATGCATTGTTAATTAACATCAAAGAATTTGTGCCCGCCATTAAAAGGTATTTAAAAGTGACAAAGAGGGAAAGTCGGAGTAGGATCAAGGAATTAAAAATTTACATTTTACGTATTTACGAATTTTAAAACACAATCCAATTCGAAACACTTAATATAAAGTTTTGTTCTACATATTTGTACAACATTCTCCTTCATGCAACAGAATGGCAGTGAATTACAATGCATTGTCATTATATATTACACTTAAAATAAATGGCATTGTTAGGTAAGCATATTGGTTATTACCATCTTATAGGCTAGGAATCGTTTAAGGTAACGCCAAAATAATTACTATTTCATGTCAGTATAAAATGATAGTCATCCAAATTTTGAGAACTGTCCTAATGTGATTTCCAAGCGTTCGATGAATCTTTGTCCAATAAAAGAAATGTGCTTAACATACTTAAAATACTGAAGTTTAATTAGACATTCCGGTTAACTCTAATCGTTTGGTAGTTTCAAACATAAAATGGTAAATTGTAATTGATAAGATTAGACGTAATTAAGGTCCTTCTTAAAACCAATTACGAAAGTAAAATGTGGAAATACTTATTAGATAAAAACTAAAAATCGGATTCATAATTATGCCAATTATCATAACAGATTTTCCGATTAAAGAGTAATATACAATTAATGTATCAAAGTGTCAATTTTTTCACAGTGGCTTTGTCAGCTTATTTTATATGGCGCATTAAAACGTAAGCCGTGTGGTTAATGGGAGTAAATACAATACAATAAATATATGTTGATATACTAATATTTTTATTGGTAGGTATACCTATAGGAAGGCAATTCTTTGTTATTACTAATATTTTTATAGTTCAATGGCAAACAATGTGTAAAGTGTATACAGTTTCAGTTTAGAGAAAATTTCATTTTTTCCCAACTATTTATGTATAATAGTTGGGAAAAAATGAAATTGAAAATGAAACTGTAAATTAGGAATATTTCTTATTTTATTTTGGTATAAGCGACTTGTAGGGCACCAAATTTCCTCTTTCTAATACTACGCGTCTTAATGCAACCTAACTTTTGTACTGAATATATAATTTTTAATTTACTTCAGTGAAGGCTTCCCATTCTCACAGTTCCCATACACTATTTTACAAATATACCTTTGACTATAAAACTTTGTTGCCTTTGAAATGGTTTGTTCTCAGTTATTTCTGTAAGCAAGGAACAGCTTGTGGAACCTTGAGTTCTCGATATTTTGAGGTCCAGTGTAGCTCAGTATATCTAGATAAATGTAACATCAATTTATTATTGTGGTAATAAGGTTAAGAGACCCAGCAATTGTATAATTATAATTCTCTGTATATATGTCTAGTGAAACTATATTTTTACCTCGTTTACTGTTGCTAACGTCCACATTTCCTGTATTCATTTCTTGGGCTTTGAATACATCTAAAATTCCATCAAATGTATGTAGTGTTAATTAACATTAAAGAATTCGTTCCTAGCAAAAAATTCATTGTGGTATTCGTTCAAAAATTCATTGTATTTAAAAGCGTGACAAAGATGGTCAGTCGGAGTAGGTTCAAGCAGTGTTCACTGGCCGGATGGATAGCTGGATGAATTGGATGGATAAAATGGCTGGCCGGCTGGATGAAATGATATAC
>JAQFYC010006269.1:0-12503 GCA_034694165.1 Tomocerus mixtus | reverse complement strand
GGAGCGATCATAGTGCTACCACCATCTAAAATGACAATTAGTTTTGTATAATTATAATAGTAATACTATGATGGAGGTAACATATCATATAAAGTATAGAAATATGAACATTGAGCTAGATCACAATAATGTAATCGGAATATTAAAAATTCATACTCATATTCATGAAAAACTTTATATAATAAAGGGTAGCAATATGGTTCAATCTTACACATGCAAATGTAGTAAACATGCGTCTACAAAAACCTTGTTATGTAATCCGTTTAAAAAGTAGGGCTTAAATTAATTCTTTGACTTTATTATTTATAAGCTTTAAAGGCTTCATTTAAGATAAAGTTTTTTCACAACGTATATATCTATCTATTCAACTGTGTATTTGTGTAAAGAAATTGGGACACTTGACACTTAGCCACATTGTGTGTAATATCGGCTCAAGCATGGCTGGAGCAAATAATATACTAAATTATACAGTTGAAAATATTGTTCCTCGCCGTTTTTTATATTTCCTATTACTATAACATTCATGTCCCTCTCCATATATGCTTGGTAAAAATTATTTCAATTTTAAATTATTTGTGTTGCTTACAAGTGCCCACCCCGACACCCTTCAGATTCGCTCCTCCTGATGAACCGTCTGCTACAGATAGATATTTGCATTAGTACTACATTCAAAATTCATTTAGACACATTTTAAAGGATTAGAATTTAAAAAACCGAGAAACAACAATGCTTACCATGTATATGTGTAATAACCACAAAGATTATTGCCGCGAAGTAAAAAATGTAACCGTGTACGTTCATGATGCAATAGTAAATAAAATTGTGAAAACGGAGTTACTTAAATTTCAGCAGAATAATTTGGTTAGGGCGTCACAATTTATTTTTATTTATTTTCTGTGACGCATTTATGATGCAACAACGTGTAATAAAAGCGCAGAAAAAGAATTATGTATAATTGCCAATTTAATGCTATCATCAATTAATATCCAGAAATCATGGCATTGTAGAATAATATAATTTATATTAACCTAACAGTCTTTATTACTAATTAACACGATCTCTAAATATCCGCATTAGATAAATATGCGGATATTTATCATTACATGTATAAGGGTAGGTAATTGGTACTAGTGCTATATTATATATCTACCGAGACATTATAAATTATTGTTTCATTGTGTACAGGTTTTTATTGTTCTTGAATACGGTATAACCTAAAGGCTATTGCACTTTAATTCTGATGCATGAGTGCGCATACTATGAGCTCATTGCCCTCAATATTCAGCGTTATAATGCAAGTGGAAAAATGGAAAAACCCAGAGATAAATAAACTCATATGAACTTCAGTCAATAACCTTAGTTGTTTAACCTGAATACTATTATATCCATTATTGTATGACTAAACTTAATTCCTATAAAAGCAAGATAAATAAACTGGATACTAACCACTATAAATGACCAGCGAAGACTTATTTAGTCTAATCTCACATCACCCCACATAATACATTCCATTTTTGGTCAAATTTCACACTGCCCCACATAATATATAGTCAGTTTTTGGTCAAATCTCACATTGCCTTAATAAGTTGGGGCGGTGTGAGAAAGTAAAATTTATCACGTGATTGAATTTTTATGAATCCTCAAATTGTTTCACGTCTGGGGGACAATGCGATTGATAGTTGTATTCCTGATGTCAATAGCTTTCCAACTGCAATTTAAAAAATAGGGGGCGGAGTCAAAATTCAGATGGGGTGGAGCTGATTAACTCCATTTTTCAATGGTGTCACCGGAGAAACATCAATAGGCTACTCTGAAAATTTGAAGTTGATATCTCACACCGTTTTTGAGATATACCACAATCAGACAGACAGACGGACACCATCCACATAAAGGAGATAAACTCCTTAATAACTGCCGCTTCAAAATAAATGTCATCTACTATTATTTATGCATTATTGTTTTATGATATGACAGGGTTTTAAACATGCATAATACTACAATAAGACTAGCAATATTAATTGAAATAGCAAAGCTGTTTATTTAGTATAAAGATTCTAGGGACAATGAAAATTATAGTGTTCAATTCAAGATGCTTAGGACTAATGATCTATGAAAATGAAGTCACTAGGTCAAAATTTAAATAAATATTGTGGCTGTGGTTTATTTAGTTTCAAACATCAGTACAATTCATTGAAAGAACAAAACAAGTAAATCATGATAATTATAGTAAGTTATCGTAACCATTTAGAGGAATGGTTTCAAGGAGAATTCATTAATACACCACATTACCACAGCTTTCACTAGTTAATTGTAAATATTGTAATTATTAGTTAATATTTGTACTTTCTGGCGTTTCTGGTCATTTTAGTCATCCAAATCCAGGCAAAATTCCAGTATTCATTATTTGGTGTCGTCATATTAATCATTGTTGTGTATAGTATATCGTTGGCTATAAAGAGCATAAATATTATTATCTTCTTTATATTTAGCGGAGTTGTCTCAGAGAGTATGGTCTTGAGTGTTCTTCATTTTTGGGAAGCGGCGTAGAATTTACACGGTTAAGTTTGTGGAATACCAGATGGACTGCACTGATGTGTCTCCAAACTCCCCGCTTATTCAAAAATTTTCTTCCGCAAATTCCGCATCGTGGTTTAGGTTTTTCATTTCTCTGAATTGTTACCTTGATCTTTGGAGATGTTTCTTTACCTTCTCCAGATTGGAATTTCTGATGAACTGCTCGGATGTGATTCGTCATTTTCAATTGGTTGATAAATTGCTTAGCACATTTGGGGCATTGAAGTGTCAGTGTCGGCTTCTGGATGCTTGATCTCAGTTGCATTTTGTTGTCTTTGCTGATTTCGTGAAATTGGCAGATGTGTCTTGTAACATCAATTACGTTGAGAAGTTGTTTTCCGCATTTTGAGCATTTTGGCTTGATTATTTTACCAGCTTGGACTTTGATTGCAGTCTTCTGGATCTCGGCATTTGAACTTTTTCTATTAAGAACTCTTCGATTGACTTCTCGGGTGTGTCTTTGATTTTTTCGGGTGTAGCAGCTACTCCCGTTTCGCCTTTCCCAAACGGTTCTTCTGTTTAAATTATTATTATGTTTGGTAGGTTTCACATCTCCTTCGACGACGATTGTGTTTCCATTGCCTACAATCCGCAATGCTATAAATAAACAACCAAAAATTATCAAGGAATGCTAATTTTATACCAAATTAGTATCATAATACGTTATGTGAATATTAAGTTCAGCTTATTACGTGTAAGTATCACAGTCGCTGGAGGTTCGGCTGACACAGGTATTGTATCCTCCACATTTTCTCCAGAATCATCTTCCCTGTTTGTGTTTGGTGATCTTTCATTCGATTTTTTTGTTACATTCGCTTCAGAACCTGGAAGATCTTTTTCTCCATCACGAAGGTTTTTGACAGTTATGGGATTTTTTTCGTCTTGGGCTTGTGTAGCTTCTGAGAGATTTTCATCTGCAAGAATATCTTCAATCGCAGGAGGATTTTCATCAAAAGGGAATTTTTCTGCGTCAATGCGATTTTCAATGCCAAGAAGATTGCGAGCCTCCACAAGATTTTCAAAAATGTCAGGATTTACTTCAGCAGGAATCTCTTCTGCATCGTCAAGACAAGTTCCAGCAAGAATATCACAGAAATTTTCAACAGCAGCAATATATTCATGGGTAGCAAAATTTTCCAAAGTAATATTCTTAATCTCCATAAGCTTTTCAATATCAGCAAGATGTTCATCGTTAATAACAATAAGGGACGCAGGATTTTCCTCAACACGGGTTGTTTCGTCTGCATTAGGGAGATTTGTAGAAGGCCGGTTAAAAACGGATACGATTTCAGCAGGAGAATTTTTTTCTTCAGGTTGATTTGTAGCTGCAGAATCGTTTTCTTTGTTTTCGAGTATGAATCCTGTTAAGTCAATATTAGTCTTTATGGAAAAGTTATTTCTGAACATGTACTAGATAATTGTGTACCACAATTTTGAATAATATTTTCAGGATTTCGGAGATCAATAATCCGGGAATTATTCTGTCAATATATATGTCCTTACACTCTACACCAAGGAAAATCTCAAGCTAATTTACATATTTTATTTATAATTTAATTAGCATAATGATAAAGTATTGGTAAAATATGTTCCTTAAAAAAATTCGGAAGAACTTGAGGACAAGGCAACATTTGGGTGCTAACTAGCACCGATATTTGGTTGGTTGGACTTACCTATACATACGTCCGTATGCGGCTTATTAATAAAGAGATATTTAAATTCCGACTTACTTGGTGCTAATGCCTTCGACGTGGATGGTTTTGGTTCAATGTCCATAGCAATTAAGGAATCTTTTTTCAGTCTTTTTGAGCTTCGTCTATTTCTTCTGCCTATAAAATATAGATTTGATCATGATCAAAAAAAGTATAAGGAAGCTTCTGAAAAAATTATCTTTTTAGGGATTTGAACAACTTTGGACTTACGAGGGAGTTTCGTAGTTGACTGATCATCCTTTGGTGATGACAAGTCCTTGTCAACTGTCAAACGAGTCGCTTCTGAGTTTTGATTCGGTATTTTCATACTTTCTGCTGCAGGATTTAAACCAGGTCGATTTTCCCTACTCAGAGGATCTTCGCTTTCTCGAACTGTTACAATTTTCAAATGCCTAGGATAGCCAAGAGCTCCAAGGTCACCGGCTACCTCGGCAAGTATAGCTGCTCCATCGAAGCATTCTGGACACATAGGCAGGCATTCGTCTTCCAATTCGAAATTCGAGTTGTTTTCATTTTCTCCAGACGAGGAATTAGTGCAGCCGGAATTTTCAAAGATGCGGTAGATTTTTCGGGGATTTGAAGATGTGCTTTCGATGTCAAAAGGTTTGAAGCACATTAGACATGTCCCCGGGACAAGTTCATTTTCCGTTCCAGTATTCCTCGTTTCCTCCAAAGGTAACTCCTTGACAGGGTGACGCATTTTTGATATCTTGATTTTCGGTTGTCCCCTAAACTGATAATAACTGTTAGTTCGTCAGTTCGTCTCCTCCTGTTCTTTCTGATATAGTGACTCTACTCTGCGCAATATCTTAACTTTTCTAACAATGGCCTTCGTAGCTATCAGTAAACAGTTAACTCTGAAAAATAAAAATAAAACAAATGGAATTTAAAAATTAAAGATATTTTTTAAAGTTTCCTACACTCTTCCAGCGTTCCATCACTGAAAATGGTTCAAAACACAAATACTAAGAGCTAATTAGCAAAATTAATTAGTTTACCACAACTGGAAGCCAACAAAGCCAACCTCTCTTCGCGAAATCGAGTTTCGAACTAAATAACAGCTTTTTTGATTTTAGCTTCATCAATATCAATTAATTCCTTTTTTGGCGTCCCGTTCCGTGCTTGATACCAAATTGCGCTGAAATATGTGTTTACAGAAGTCATGTTTGAAAGTTTGAAGGAGTTGTTTATGAAATTTTACTTTTCTTTACTTACGCATGCGCTTTTAAAAGAAAGACCCATCCGTACGCGGTACAGAACACACATACGGTATTATATTTCGATATTTCGAAAAATTAACTTTTCAGGTACATCAAGTCGTAATGTCATGATTTCTGAAGAGCAATTATTATTATTATATGATGTAGGGAAACCAGTTACCTTAGTATTTAATGAAATATTATTGTAGTTACTTCAGTGTGCAGGGTATAATCTCATTTTCGTTATACAGCAATTAATCCTAAAGTGAAAACGGTATTTTTTCTACAAAAAAATACTTCCCTTCTTTTAGGGATGCTTTGTTTAACCCTGCGTTGGCGTTAAACCCGGAATAGTAGGTTTTCATGTACCATTTAAACCACGACGTCCATGATTACTATGACAAGAATATAATACCGATAATGCAGATTTTATTTGAAGACATCAAAATAACAATTTAATTAGAGCATTGAGCAGTATTATACAAATATTGCAATGTAATGCGTAGTGTTTACTGGAAATTAATGGGAGCTAACAAAATCATAACGGTACATAAAATAACTACATCTAGAGTCAGAGTCAGAAACAGAACAGATTAAGGTTGGCTTGCTATGGGCATTGTGAAACTAGGGAAATAATGTTAACTTCGGGGAAAAATTCAGCCCGCAATTATGAACCTATCTCTTTCAAAATTTCAAGCTTCAAAGTTTGAATACAATTTTAAGGTTGTCGGCAACTCACTAAGAATTCAAAATTATTAATTTTGTCCTGCATAAGTTCTATATAATGTAATGAACTATTTTTGTAGAAATTTTGAAAGAAATAGATTCATAATTGCGGGCTGAATTTCCCCCCGAAGTTGACACTAATTTCCCTACTCTCACAATGTCCATCGCAAGCCAACCTTCATCTGTTATAGCTGCTTCTGACTCTAGATTCTAGATGTAGGTATTTTCTAGCTTTAATTTACGCACATTAGAAATAGGGTGAATAAGGATGTCAATATTCTGGCCATTTAAATCTGTAATTAGCCCGCCCGAGTGTGCGAGGCTGGCTTATGTAATCACAATGTCTGTCTGTCTGTCTGTCCGTCATCACTCTAACTTCCGAACGCATTGACTTTTAGGATGATGAAACTTGGCATACAACATGTCCTTATGATGCCTAGGAACCCTATTGAAAATGACCAAAATCGGTCCACTGGTTCCTGACATATGACTGCTTATACTTTGTCTTCATTTTCATAGAAAATCGGGAAATTGGGGTATTGAAATGTAATACACTGCTTCCACGTTGTCTTCATTTTGATAGTCGAAATAAAATCAACGGCATTGGAAATATTTTATACCGCTTCTACTTAAACATAAATGAACAAGGTATACCATGAAATACAGTTTGCTGCTTCTACCCAATGATATGGCCAATATCCATCTTAGAGTTATCTTTTTACATTTGATGGTCAATATTGGGCCTAATGAGATTCCTTTAATATAAGATTCAGGTCCAAACAGGGTTCCTCTTATTTTAAAATGGGACATTGAAATATCAAACACTGCTACCACAATGTCTTCATTTTGATAGTCGACATAAAATCAATAGTATTAAAAATATGTCATACCGCTTCCACTTAAACATAAATGAACAATGTATACTATGCAATACATTTTGCTGCTTTTAATATGATATAGTCAATTTAAAATCTAGAATCATCCTCCTACGTTTGAAGGTTAATATTGGTCCTCATGGGATTCCTTTGATATAAGATAGCCAATTCGGGTACCTGTCATATTTTAAATTAGGGTATTGAAGTATAGGATATTGCGTAATACACGTGGTCAAAATCAACGGTATTGGAAAAATATCATACCGCTTCCGCTTCTTCATAAATGAATAAGTGATACCATGAAATATATTTTGCTGCTTTTAGTACTTACAATTACGGTCAATATTAGTACCATGGCCCTCGACGAAATCCGGTTATGACCTCCACTTTGATGAAATATACCTAGGGAACCATTGACGACAGAAAATATTTATTGGCATCAAAATTAATTATTTAAGATAATTTTATCTGCGACAATCCCAACCTGGAGCATTGTTAATTTGTAAGGTTCTAAATACATTTCCCTTACAGGGTGTGTCAAAAATGGCATTTCAAATTTAAAGACCGTGAAATGGATGAAATTCGTGTTGACACTGGTGAATATATGTAGAATGAATAAAATAAATCTTGGGGGTCATCCACAAATGATGGCGGTAGTTCTCTCTTGGTACTGACAACGAAAACTGAATTCTTAGTGAACAGAGGATCACAAATTGATTTGATTGGTTGATTAGGGTTTTATTTAAGTGCCATCAAATTCAGTACAGTCCATTGTTATGTTTTTCAACAAGCAGCACCGAAGGCAAGCCATGTTTATAGTTATCCTACTCCCTGAGCAGTCCGAGTTGCAAACCAATTTCTTTTGAAAGTCATATATTACAGATTTAATTTAACGTGAATTAATTTCACAGAAGAAAAATATGGAACAGTGGGAGACAGAATAGATTTTTAATAAATAAGTATTGGCTTATTGGGTTGGGAGTGTAGTTGGGAGTGTAGTTGGGAGTGTAGTTGGGAGTGTAGCACCCCCATTTTAATAATACATTTTCCAGTTGCCATGTTATGTAAAATGCGTATACTAATATATAATAATATATTATATGGAATGTAATTGAGACAAACACCATGCAATCCTCAATTGCCATTGTAGTTGATCGTAAAGGCAAAGGTATTGATTTAGACCGCTAAAGTGCTCTGCCCTTGCACGCAACTAAACGTAATGACATTGATAATATCTGTATATACAATGTTGCAGTTTGTATTGGAACTCCGTACGGAACATCTATTAATCCAAACGAATAATTTACAGTACGGATCAGTCTAACCTAGTTTGAATTGGAACTTCCTAGTATGGATCAATACAAACTAGGTTGGATTGATCCGTACTGCCAAATACACACTAAGTTGCAGTTAATCATTGAAATAAATTAATTTTGAGTGTACGATTTAACGTAAACCATCGGAAAACATTTCCGTAGATGTTATTATCAACGTTATTATAATTTGTAACATAATTCCTATTTTCAACAATAGAGTTTATCAAAATACATACCCATTCTTGTTATTCGACAACGGACCAATAACCTATCTGTAGTTTGTATTGGTCCACACTAGGAAGCTCCAATCCAGACTAGGTTACTATACGTCGATCCCGTCGATCCATACTTGAGATTGTTCGTTTGGAGTTTGGATTAATACATACTGGTATTGATTCATCCGTACGGAGTTCCAATATAAACTGTAACATATATAGTATTGGTTATTGATACCTTTAAAATACCCGTATCTCCGTCATAAAGTGCATTTAAATAAATATCGTATGAGTTTGAATGAATGGCATTATACAATAATGTCTATGATGGATATTTGTCCTTCTTGAGTTCGATTTTATATTTTATTAAGTATATTATGCCTGCATCGTGCCGTTGCCGTTTTAGTATTTGTAATATGTACCAAGGCTACACAATAGTGCAATAATTCAGTAAGTAATGACACAAGACATGCCACACCGATATATTAAGTAGAAAGTTTCCCCGTTTTGCTCACATTTGCCATCAATTGGGTAAAAATGATATTAGGTAGGAACAATTGGTATTTCAGTTAGTGTTCTTTTTCTAAAGTAAATAGTGTCTGTTGCTAATTGCAGTGGTTGATGGGTATTTTGTTGAAACACTCTAGATTTTACATAAATATGAATGTACATTATTGGACACTGGTTACAATTATACTACAAGAATCTTTATGTTCTTAATATTTTCTTCCCCATGAATGTCAGAAAACCTACAATTAAAAATTACTAATACTTTTTAATACAAGATAGTATAACCTGGTGGAGTGACAAATATGGAGTATCATAACGCAGCAACTCCAACTAGTCATCAAAACAATATTGTGAATAAATCACAATTTAAAAAGAAATACAGAAGAAAATGGTTTAAGGGACAAAAATTGGCATGGTATATAAATAATCACTAAATATTTCTCAAATCATTGTGTATTTCCTATTCCAATCATATCCACTTTAGCAACTACGTCGTATTGTATTTAGAAGCATAATATTTTTTAATTGAAATTAAAAATTGATCACTCTTTAGGTGGAACCCTCCCCTCCACAGTGTACCTGTAGACTACTGCAATGACACATCAATTCACGGTCTAAAGTTTATGGCTGAACGTAACCGGCATATTTCTGAAAGGTTAGATAAAAAATTTTATGCTTATAAAATAAAGTATATTATTATTTATTATTTTGTATAATTTCCTAGAATATTCTGGGTCATCTCCTTTGGATTGGGCGTTGCGGCGGCCGTTCTACTAATTAACAGCGTCTGGACTCGATATAATGATAATCCTGTAATTGTTACATTCATGCCCACGGATCAGAATATCGATACTTTAGCATTCCCGGGTAGGTATTGCCATTATCAGGATTTAAGAAAGTTTGTAAGATTTTATGTTAATTAGTTTACATTAAGAAAAAGTGAAAATCTTTTCATTTTCTATTTTTCTTCACGAACAGCTCTTACAATCTGCAATATGAACAAATTTCCAAAATCAGAAATTGAAAAAATGTTTGGGTAAGGGTTTCCGTCAATTTAAATATGCTAAAGTGCAAATTAAAGAATATTAATGGTAATAGCTATAGAATGTATAATAATATTGGTATTTACTTTATTTTACAACAGGGATTTACAAAGAGACCCGAATGACGTCAATACAACTAAGAATTTGAAATTCGCAGATAGTATTTGCACAATTCAAAAAAGTTTCTCCAAAATATTTAATTATTCTGCAACCAGAGGGATCATCGACAATGCGAATAGCACAATCGACGGGAACTCCAGAGCAGAATTAGTTCAATTCATATACACGGTAGCGAACATATTCCTACAACTTAGTTTAGCTATTTCGAATTAAGTTTTCTTTGTAAGTGTTTAATTTATTTCTAATTCTAATTCATGGCAGCACACGTTGCAATGTGATGAATTAATCAGAATTTGTATGTGGGGAGGTCAAATTGAGAACTGTTCTCAAATTTTCAAGCCCTCATTGTCAAACTATGGAAGATAAGTGTAAAATAATTATCTTAACATTACCTAACTCCATTTACATACAATGTGCATCTTCTTTTAAGAACCGTTAATGACATTACATAATTATATTATTATTATTTGGAGAATTGAATTTACGATTTTATTTCAGCCCAAACATTCTATTTTAGTTGTATTAAATTAAGTTGCTAGTTATACTACTTTCTTATATAAATGTTTTTAAATTTTTACATGTTGTAGCTTCAATGCTCTGCCAAACTCTCTAAAATATAAAAGGTACGTAGATTTCACGGTTTAATAAATATACATTTTCTAGGGATTCTAGGGATATTTACTTTTTATGGAAAATTAGTAGGTTTATGAACAACGTTGTGCAACTAATAAAATAGACGTAGTAAAATTCTCAGCAATTATTTATATGCAAACTTTAGATTATTACATTTGTAAATAGTATTTAATAGGCAAATAGTTATCGGACTGATTATCGGTTTGCAAGGAACAATCCCTCCATTTTTTAAATTTCATAAAGCGTTTTAAATTAATAGGAAACCAACAAATGATATAATGTTAGCAGTCATCAAGAAATCTGTGTCTATTTTACAGTACCACCTTTTTTCTCCAAAAAGTTAAATGATTTAAGTTTACTTTTAATGTTCCTTTCATTTATAAAATGATTACAAACACTACGTTTATTTACTAATGTGTCGTATAAGACTTATTTCCCCTTAGGCATTAAGCAAAATCCGGCATTAACGTTAATGCCTAGGCAATAAGCAAAATTTTCCCCAAATTGCAGTTTTTGTCCATAAATAAGTATTGAGCATGAAATTTCTTAATATTAAATTTATCAGTCTGATAGAGCAATTAACGGAGATCACAAAAAGCGTTACCTCAACAATTTGTGATTATAAATGCCTATCAGACTGATAAACTCAATATTAAGAAATTTTATGCTCAATACTCATGTATGGACAAAAACTGCAATTGCCTAGGCATTAACGCTAATGTCAGATTTTGCTTAATGCCCGCAACATCTATATCTATTACAGTATATTATGTATTTTTGTAGTGGGAGATCACATTATGTAAAAGGTAGATGGTCAGATGAAGAAATGGAAGGATGGGGAAAGTTGAAATTTGCAGAGAAATGGGTTGTGTTGGGAAATGAGTTGAAGTACCCTTGGAGACAAAAACGTTCAGGAATGCCTTACGGACTCTCCTTGTTAATTGATCCACATACAGCGGACTACTTTTGTCCTATTTCCGATTCTGAAGGGATGAGGTACTTGCTTCACAGTCCTTTAGAATCTGCTCATGTCCAAGAGTTCGGATCCGTTCTGGGAGTCAACAGAGAAATTTTTATTGAAATTCAGCCAGATGTAACTTTGGCCGATCCTGAAATTGATGATTTCCCTGCTGTAAGATATTTTCATATTTTAATTCCTATCAATTAATGTATTATGAAAATAAATTATTTAGTACAAATATTTACTATTTATTATTAGGAGAAACGGCTCTGTGTGTTTGGATATGAACGGAAGCTAGAATCGTTTAGTCCTTATACAATTAATAATTGTTTTGATGAGGTACATTTGATTTATTATACTACTTAGTATGTATGTTACCGGTAAAATCGGTAATAAGGCATTACCAGTAATGAATAGGCAAAAACGGTAATTTCAGTTTTTGGGTCAAATCATTAATACGACAAATTTTAAATAAATATTGATTTTAGCAGTTTGATTAAGCAGTTAACGGGGAATCAGAAAAATGTCACTTCAACCTTTTACTATGATAAATGGCCATTTTACAACCAGTTGAATTTTAAACTTTAAAGGACTGTAGTGTCGCCATTTTTTATAGTAA
>JAQFYC010006268.1:0-12504 GCA_034694165.1 Tomocerus mixtus | reverse complement strand
GTAAGTAAGTAAACTGAACTAAACCGAGAGATAAATGAGAAACGGGCAATAGTCTCCCTGCTTTGTCTTTCTATCTCTTTTCTCCACAAATCCAACTTCCAACTGTGTGCACGATGAAAAAGAGTTGGAAGGAAGGACTTAAAAATGAATAACAGCATTTCAGTTTAGGAGACCAATCCAAATCCAAGCCTCAAGAACATTTTTCATGGATTACTTTGTATATGTATACCTAACTGCCATAATATACTGTATACCTACCTAGAATAGAGAGATGGGAAATTTCTAATGATCTCGTCTTCTTATGCACTATATCACTAACAGATTCCACCAAAATAATCTTGTCCTAAAGATATCTAAGGATATTTTGTGAAAATATTGTATTAAATATTTCTCATGATGTTTTTCAGATGTAACTAAAATTCATCATTTAGCAGGAAAATATTTTTTTTGTAGCCTTTACAATCATTTGTGTGCAGTTCTTTCTCTTTTTAAAGTGCATAGACCTCGCCAGTACAATATTGTATTGCCATAATAAATATTTCTTTTTCAATCGTCTCACGTTAGAATGGTAACACCAGTTACATATCACAAAACTCGAGTAAAACGCTCCATGTGTGTAATAGAATAGAAATAGAATATCTAAAATGGAAGTTTTAAGTATATGATGGCACATTAGATTCGCTTATATAAATAACTGATGTGTTTTTAGTGGTATTTTGTCCGGTCCGGTGTAGTCGTGTACTGTATACTTATACTTTGAGTGTGTGTGAGAAAAATAGGAAAATATGTCGTCAGAATGCATGAGATGCGTTTTATAAAATTCTTATTGCGTTTCCTCTATCTTCCTTCTGAGGTGAGTAGTGGCCATTAGAATTCGTAAAATGTGCTATTTTATTGGTCCTGGGGTGTGTCGGTGAGAAAGAGTAGTTTCTACTGTAAGTAAAGCGACGTGAAGTACCTATTACATGAATGTACATACAGGGTATTAGTGTGATCAACCTTGATGTGATGTTATATATCCCTAATATAATATAATGTTCCTTAAGTTATAGCAAAAGCAATCCTGTTATTAGCTATATAGTAGTACTTAGGTACATGCAGTAAATATATGTAGCTAAAAGCTACAAACTTACATTTAGTATAACTAACTATATTAGTATATAGTATGTATGTATGAAATGAATGTGACATACATGCACTAGTCCGAGTCCGAACACCTTGTAGGTATGTGTTTATGTGTTCTCCTGGATAAACTACATAGTTTGGGTGAACTATAAGGCGTTTCTTCGCTTACTACTGAAATACGAGTACGTAAGGAAGTATAAAATCGATATGAGAAACTTGAACTAAAGTAAAATAGCAGTAGAACGATGTGTGTGATGTGATCATGATACGGCGTGTGGAAAATCAAGCCGAGAGATGAAGTGATGCGACAAGACAACGATAGTAAGTAGTACAGTTATGTCAGTGGCACAGAATACCGTTAGATGTTTTGTAGCAATGGAGAGGAGATCGGAGTAAATATTCATCCTCTGTCTATTGTTGTATCGTGGACAGAGAAAAGATATGGAAAGTTAAAATTCTTGTGCAAACATCTTGAAATTTTTAGATTATTTTGGCTCATTTGCGATTTAAGTTTCTTATACCATGCCATACACTATTATTCAAACCTATCTGATTTGTATATAATTTACGCGAAAAATATTTTTATATTTATTAATTTTATAAGGTGAAAAATAAAGACATGTGCGCGTACGAGTTTTCGTAAGAAAGAATCCTGATAAATTAAACTCGTTTTCTTTATTAAGTTTTTTAAAATAGATCCTAAAAGAACGCTAAGATGGATGTGCATTGCACTTGGTTTTTGGTTAAAAAGTTGGTGTACCTAAACCTAAACATTTTGATAGGGTGGGCTGTGGACATAATATATATTATTACTATAGAATAATGTAGAATCTCTAAATATACTAATTGCATTATTACAAGTAAATGTCGACACCTTACTTACTTACATGCAGCATGGGGCTTACTATGGAGAGAATTTACTTCACCTACAAATAGTGCATAGATTTTAAGATTATAGATATAAATAGTGAAAATTTATATGTATGTTTGTATATAAAATATCAGTGATATGCACTAAAATAGTGTCAAAATGCAATCTAGCATTACATATATAGTACATCCTTGTGTGGAAGGTAATTTATATTTGTAACACGTGAGTATTTAGTTTCCTTATTGCACATGCATCTTTTAGAGAGTGTTAGTAAGTGTCCTCTTTAAGGGGATTTGTTTTGTCGTTTGCCGTGTGACTTTCGTTGTCCTCCTTTCGACTTTCGTGTAATCTTCCCGCTTTCCTTTCTTCACATGCCCTCTTCCCTTGATTTCTTTTCCAGTCTAATGGAAGCGTCAATATGTAGGAGATAAGTCAATAAATTCTTTGTATAAGCCAATGTGTGAGGAAAACGGAACAAAATTATAGGATATGCAAAGCAATCGGTAACCATTATAATAATATTACGATATTTTCGTATGCTTTGTGTAATGTAAGAGTGTGACTGCTTTGTACGTAAATAGGTACACGTTGCTCTTGTTAGCTAACAGTTTATATGAGAAATTCAGAAAAATACAATCGCTACTTACTTCTATGTTTCTATACAAAATAAGTATGTTCTTTATATGAAAATGAAAGGCAAGCCAGGCAGTGAAAATAAAGCTTCATATGCTCTCCTTCCCTAATATGCATGAAGTGTCTATCTCCCAAAGTAAAAATGCTATTTAATCGCACTTAGGTTAGATTTTATGTATATCTTTCACTAAATTCGTCTCTCTATATGCACAGAATATAGAATAGAAGTCCTGCAAAGCAGTTCTAGTTGTGATCTACAGAGATAGTGGAAGCACAATAACATTGTGAAAATATTGGCTCTATGAATCGATTGAAGTCTGTTAGTCTATTCAACTGGATGTGAGTTTTCTATAGAAAGTGGAGTACAAAAAGCCTACAACCAAATACCAAACCAACACTACATAAGTAAATGTTAGGCGAAGCCTATTTTGCTTTAACTCTTTAGGTTCTTTAGGTTTTTGGTTGTTGGTTGCTTTGCTACAGATATTCCTTTGGGGTAGTCAATTCATCCATCTGATCCATCCGACACCCAATCTAACTGTATTCTCGTGGAGTGAAGTTCAGTCAAGTCAAGTCAAACCAAGTAATATCCCAGCAAGAAAAAAAAGAATAGGAAACTCGTGGAAAATGAAAAGACATGTAGTTTTTTGAGTGGTTTGCTTTGCTTTTGCTTTAGGTACCTAAATACTATAGTGCTAGAGTTTGCTCAACTTTGCTTTCCGTATTTACACTTATAAAGAATGTAATAGTACATAGAAAACAGTATTTATATGTAATAAGCTATAAGTTATAAGCTTTCAGTTGACTTTGGCTTGTTTGAGAAAGAGAATCATAACATGAGTGAGTGAGTGAGTATTGTGGGCAGGTCTTCTAGTCATATTCTTTATTTTTATGCCATCATGAGTGGAATACATAGAAGAGGACTAAACCGGGAAAGAATAGTGGAGAAAGTAAACCGCTAAGTACGTAGGCTTTAGTTAGTTAACGTTGGCCTGGCCCAGCACAAGCTTAGCTTATCGTTAACTTTGGATGGGTAGACATTTTCTAGACATAAATATTATGTACAAAGATATTTAGTCCCTATGTATGTATGTATACGTATATCTGTAGTTTCTTTTCCTTTCTTCTCATCAATCATACCTGGCTTGGCTTGGTTAGGTTTGGCTTGGATTTCGTTTGCTCCCGTTACTGTTACTGTATGTACGTAGTTGTAGTTAGTAGTCTACTTTAGTGTTATGTTATGTTAGTGTTCCTGGTTTGGTTTGGTTTGGTTTTGTGTTAAGCTATAGGCTTTACTTTTCCAGTACACTATCTCAAATATCCAAGCAGAGCTAGGGCTAGAGCATGAGGCAGGCTGAGTGGATGGAGATATTACTATTAGAGTAGTAAATGCACGTAGTATAAAAGTACTAATCCTGTCATGCTAGATGGACATTTGGCCTTATTACAGTGTTATAGTTAAGCTGGAAATGAAAGCGCACTTAACCCGACGCCCGACGCTCTCTACAGATGCGATTACTTATGATGAACTCTCATATAACATTTATTATGGTTTTTAAAGTGACCTTTTAGTGTCATGTCATGTGCTCTTTTCATAGCTTGTCCTATCACACTAGCTAAGTATGTTATTTACATAGTACATACGTAGTATGGAGCTATTATATATTAGTGCGTACTACATTTACTTCCAGTGCCTCGTAAGTTTAATGTTACATATAGGACATAAGGACACCTATGCATTATAGACATGCAAAATACTTTGTGTACAATATTTTGTTTGCAATTTCGTTGAGAGTTGAGTTGACTTTCACTCTTCTCTTCACTTGAATGACATGACACATATTCTTTATACAGATATGTATAGCTGGATTATTAGCATTTATTTGTTTAACTTCCTCTTTTGACTAGAGTGGAGTTTCTGATGTATGTATGTATTTATGTAATGTACAAATGTACATGTAGATAAATCAAATCAAAATCAGGACCCAGGAGTCTGAAACTCAACAAGCTAAACTTTCAGTCAAATACTACATACATACAGGATACAGGACATAAACACAGGATTTCCATTTTCCCAGGTTAACTAGCTTTGGCATAAAATCGCAAATCAAATTGTAAGTATGTAGGTCCCTACTTAGGTCCCTACTTACGTATTTACAGCGGATTTGGATAGGTGTATGCTTTTGTTTAGTTTAGTTTGAGATTCTCTTTAGCTTCGTGTGTTCCCTTCGCCCTTTTAGTATTTTGTTTGGAAATGAACTGCTATTGTGCAAAAACTATATTTATATGTATATGTACATACATACCGAGGTAGTATGTAGTCATAGTCAGTTAGTGGACATATATTTATATTTATGATTTGAGTATCTGTATGTACATTTGTAATATGTATAAGTTATGTCAGTAGGCTTGGCATAGTTTTGTTAGGCATCTTCTGTGTCAGTGGAAAGCAAACTTTATTTTCTTTGCATTTTGTGTATAAGAAAGTGTACTTATGTATTTTGTTTGTCTTATAAATCTGGTTTTATATTAAAGAGGTTTATTTATAAGTAGGCAATGACTGCAAGTCAAGTAAGGATGGTCCTATCACTATTCGCTATCTGTATTCTGTAGTCCTTTGCTCTGTAGTGTTTTAGTAGTGTTACTATTCATCCGTAGTGTCACTGCATTGATTTTCCTCTTTTGTATTACTTTTAGCTTAGGATGCATCGTCTGGTTTTGTTTGGTGTACCTTAATGCTACCTAAACTGTACATATATGCCTATTACGTACATATGTATATGTGAGCTAGTATGAGTTTTTATCTGAATCTAGTTTTGTATGTCGTAGTTTTGTTTTGTTCAGCTTGAGTTGAGTTGACTGAGACTTGAATACTCCTCTCCTTCTCGGCTTTTATCATCAATAATATGGATATTGTGTCTGTGCCGTGTGGAGTAGTTTGGTCGGTTTGGTTAGACACCCGCTTCTCTGTTCTCTTCTTCTGTTCTGTCTATGTCGTGTCGTGTATGTACAATAGTGGTAGGTCTCTCCTCTTGTGTCTAGTGGCTTGGCTTTCCTTCTCTTGCCTTGCTTGGTTTGAATTTCCTTTTCCTTTCTTCCTTTTACTGAAGGTACCATGCATATAATATTCTATTCTATCATTTTCCTTCGTTTTGGTTATTTCCTTTATATTTCACTTGCCACAGTTCCGTATTATTATATTTCATAGTTCCTTATAACCAGATACATATAAAGCATAAATATACTTACTACTACGTACTAGATATGTACAGATTACAGATTGGTTCAAAAATATGGAACCATATGCCAAAGAATGCATTTATTTAGATTTCTCCTGAATTACGAACTGAATTATTTAATTATTTAATATATTTCATTCGGGACAGGTTTTTGAGAATAAAAACGACGGGACGATGTGGCCAATAACGTTTTATCATAATAATTTAAAAATTTTAAGCATTTATGAGGACAAAATTGGAAAAGTTAATTAAAATCTAAAGATAATTCACAAATTGCAAAAAAAAGAGGGAGAAAGTTTTTACATTGTTTTTTTTGTTACCAGATTGATGAAACGTGGTGTAGTTGCATTACTTAGCTTTTACCAGACGTAATATAATATGTAATATATAGTATTTAGAGTAAAGGTAGATAGATAATATGGACACAGTGTGTGAGTTCGGTCTTTGTATGTATTTTATGTTTAGTTTCGTTAGCCTCACTCGCTCACTCATGTTGAGTTGTACATCATCCGCGAGAAGAATGCTCTCCTGCTGATTTTCCTTTCTATGGTGTTCTCCTTTCCATAAGAGTTTGTTCCTAGTTTCGTATACTAAAGTAGTATGTATGTATATGCCTGCCTGGCTGTGTATTCTTCTTCTCTTGTCTATTTAGTTGTTTTGAGTTCGACTCTTCTCATACATAGTCATTCATTTCTATTCAGTTTCCCACTGTAGTGTTCTGTTCAGCCAACAATGTCTTTATAGCTCAGGGCCATCACATCACATCATATTCTATAATAATATCACATCCCATCAGGTCGGGTGTATTCTATCATCTATTCTATCTCTTTTTGTATATTTGTACATATATTTCATATATACAAATATATATTACATTTTGCCGTGGCCTATCTGTACCTATACAGTAGTCACAGTCTGTGTATTTTGATTGCACTTAGGTATGTTCAATGTTCTTATGTTCCATCATAAAACTTCTGGATGAGCTATTGATTTTCCGTCCACAAATATGACGGGCGGGTCGTGGATTGGTTTTCTTACTTTTACATTCATACCTACTCGATATTATTTATGTATAATGGAGATGTAATAGAAAGTGCTATAGTTATTGTATACAAAGCTAATAATATAGACAGACAAGTACTTAAGATGTAATGCGCTTTTATATTATTTAGTATAGCAGTCCAGTGCGCATTTGTGCATGGAATGGCCTATTTGATAGTATCAACATTTTGAGTTAACATTTCTCTTCTGTTGTGCAGAAACCAATTTGACCTGTGTACTTAGGTGGTAGTAGGTATATAATATACAATCTACCTCACTATTTTATCTAACTGTGCTCTGGATGTATCTAACATTTTATCTACAGATACGATACACTATACTGCAACGCGCAACAACGGTGCATCGTATCTATTAATCATGCTTTCACTTCACTGACGTGAATGCACCTTTTTGGTAAACAATAATACCACTACAGAACAGACAGAATATAACCTACTTTCTTTTATTCTTTCCTTTTTCAGTTTTTATCTACATTTACATTTACAAAGTGGCAAGCAAAACAAGTTTTTGAACAAATGCTGTTTCTTTGGTTTTTGTACTACATTCACTGTATAGTCCGTTTCCTATCTATGTAATTTTATATGGCAAGAAATTAGTAGCATTTTGAATATATTGAGTATTGACTTTGAAGTTTATTTAATCTAATTTTTACATTACACTAGAAATTAGATTTTACATGAGAAAATCCACAATTAGATAGCTAATTAAGGAATTTCATGTATAAAAATATACTAGTTATTGTTGCATTAGAGAATGTAGCTCTGTATTGCCTGTATGTTCTATAAATGATAGATCAGCAACGATCTGCAAAAAATAATACCCGTTAATAATCTATACGGGCACAGCAAATAAATAATTATGTAGGATTCCTTAATTAAAGTAGTGCTTCTATGTAATTATTGAAATAGAAGCCTAAAGGTTATGTTATAGCACAGCAAATATAAATATTGACAGTAACTATCAGCTACTATGTATATTAGTATGTATGTATATGGTTATTTACATAGTTCATTAGATAATATGTATTAAATGTGCTTGTTTTCATTTGGTTGGTCTCGGTTGTTTGTAAGTGGTAGGTCTCTTCTGTTACTCTTGTTTTGTTCCTCTCACATCACGCCACGCTCAGCCAATTGTTTAATTAAGAGGAAAATGGGCTTGAAAAAACTGCGTCCATGCGAGATAAATCTGTAATTACATTGGCAGCTCTCATTTGAGAGTTAGTCCTTTTCTATCTAACTGAAAACATACATGCAAGTTTACTAGACCCTTTTAGCTGACTAATAAATACCCACTACCTACCTTACTCTGTTTACTCTTACTGTATCCAATTTCCAAATTGAAGGCAAAGGGGGCAAGACAAGGGCTTTCGCATATCATAACATAAAGTATACGTTATTTTGTTAGTGGTTTGTACAGATAAGTTTACAGGAATATACTTTATGTATTTAGGTAGGTTGTAGTAGTTATGGTACAAAATAAATAACTTTCTTCCAATTTTCTACTTTAATTTTTTAACCCATTACCCATATTTTAATTTGTGCTGTGCACAGTGCACACCGAAGGGAGATACACTTTTATTTCCCGTTTGTTATAATCAGTAGGTAGAACTTTCCTTTTCCCCTCATCTCACCTATAAATTTCTGTCTATGTCTACCTTTTAGGGTTTCACTTCGTATTATTAGTGAAAAAGTGTTAAATAAAGCTAAACTGTGTATTTGAGCTTCTTCCGTCAGAGTAGGTCTTCCATTCATGTGAAAAATACACCGGGATCCTCTGTAATCTACTTTTGTATATAAATAACCGATTGCTTAGCAGCGTGAGGGGTGAAACAATATACTAAATACTTATAAAAGGATTTCTGTATTTTATATACGTAACATTTTGGTTTTAATGCCAAGATGGTGGAAGAATTTCCGCTGAGAGGAGTTCGTTAGTTTGATTCAGTTTTAGCTGTACTGTAGCTCTTTCCCTGTATGTTGTAAGTTGTACGGTATTGGATTGGGTAGATTAGTCGGACACTTTTGATTTGAAATGACGTGTCTGGAAATGAACTGGTTCGTCTACCCTGTCTGTCGTGGTGGTTTGGCTTGGCTTTCTCTGGCTTGCTTGCTTGTCGTGTCAAGTTGAATGTCCAAATCCATAATCTTTTAGCGCTATTGTACTTATGACATTGTCATTCATATTGTTTAGATGTATAGCTACTATATAGTACCCTATTATATATTGCTTATGTACTATACTAAAGTAGTAGCATATATTTCTATGGCTTAGCTCCCTTATTTTTTAGTTAACAAGTGTTCTATCGTATATCACTCCTTAGCTGAAGAAGTAGTATGTTCATTTGGACTATTTCTTAGATTTTGTATTTTATTGTTAGTTGACTTGACTTGACTTGGCCTGGCCTTAGTCGGCTGGCTGTCTACTTGTTAAGTGTAAGAAGCTTTTCACTTTCTTGGCTCAGCTCTACTCTTCTGTTCTGTGTTAAGTAACTGAGTAAGTAAAACTAAGAAAGTCCAATATATATTTCCGTGGAACTGGATTGGGATTGACTCTGCTGACGGAGCCAAGCCAAGCCAGAAATTCACATTAGATTCTACTGTAAAGTGAAGATCGAGACAATGAACTTTATGGCCTTTATATATGTTACAGTGGAAAGGAAGATCTGGGTGTCTCAATTACATACCTAGGCAAATCAGTATACAATTTTGAGTTTTGACCTTGTATTACCTACATAAATACATACAATACTATTGTATTTAAAACATATTTTTGATTTAATTTTTAATTCGCTTTCTTAATATTATGTATATTTACGTGCCTACCAATATGTACCTGCAGTTTGGCAAGCATGTTTTAAGATTTTATTTGCAATAGAATAGAATATCCAGAATTATTTGATATTTTAAATTGCACATATTTTATGAGTTTGTGGGTTTTGGTACGTATACACTTATACAGTTAACTGCCTAGACAATATTCACCTTGCCTGATACAAAAATATCTGTAACATAAATATATTACATTACATGTTACATGTATTCAGGTATATAATATACACTACAGACTCCTGATATATATTTCCGTGTAAAAAGACTTCCATTTCCATTTTACATTCTGTAGAGAAAATCCTGGTCTGTATTGTTTTTGGCTGTAGAAAGAAAAGTGTCGTGACTTGATGCACTTAATCAATTCGCGTGCTCTTTCTTTCATTTTAGTAGCCTTTCTCATTCCTTTTGTCTTTCCAGCTTAACTTCTCCTCTCTCCTATAGTGCTCCTCTGCATGGTCAACTTTAACTCTTTTATTTACTACATACTTATATGTATGTACTCTTATACTATATATAGTGATATGTGAAGGCACACAACGAATTTCACCCGTGTCTTAGAAAGGTAACTAACAGTTTCTTCTCTTGGTTCCATTACTGTGGTGGTGAGTTTAGTGAAGCGAGCTAGTGTTAGCGTTCAATGAAAAAAGCAGTCAAAAATGTCAAGGAAGTTGCAGTCAAGTCAACTCGTCTTGGGCCCTCCGCTCCGGCTGAGGGGAAAGTGCTTTTTTGCACGTTTTTTTAGTTTGTCGACACAAACTATTAATGAAGAGTGGAAACCGGGAAAGGAAAAATAATATACCTACGTCCTACGTCCTACCTTTCTTTTCTTACCTAATATTTATAACCTTTTTAGTATCTTACCCAGGGAATAGCTATACTTATCAGTGCCAGAAGCTAATTATATAATATAAGGAACCACACGACAAGTAAAGCCAAGACAAACCCCAAAGCAAACCTCAGAGTAAAAGCTAGACTACAATATAGCTGAACTAGAGATACAATGTAATGAATGCCCATTAGCTATGTACTTTTATTTTGCGGTTTCTTGTGGTTTCGTTTAGGTTGATTTTGCTTTTGCTTCAGTGGGTTTCTTCGCTTATTTTATGTAACTATCTTATGTATATGCCTACCTGAACGTGTGCCCTATATATTTATTACTATTAATTTACAATTCTTCTGAGAATATGCGTATACACTATAGCTCTTGCATTCTAGATGTTATCCAGATATGTATGTACCTCTATTTTCATGAAACACTGATTTTTATTGAGATTATTTAGGTAGAAAGCAATTTAATAAGTATAAAAAGCTTTGTATGAAAAAATTGGCGACAGGAAAGGCCAACTAAATTATTTCAGCAATTCGCAACGTCAATCTGTCATCGTAAATAGAAAAAAACTCGTTAGAAAATGAAGCAAGTGTGGGAAATGAAACCAAAATATTAGAGGTAAATGCTAATAACCATTAGGTGGTAGTGGTAGGTAGGTATGTAGCATTTTTAATAAAAGTTAATGTTCATTAGGGATCGTAACTCATTTTGCTCGGTTCTATTCTAATCACAATAAGTGCATTAAATCTATGAATATGAAAAATGTTCATGGTTAAGGAAAAAACTGTAATATTGTAAGAGTTATCTTATCGCGCTGTTTTGTGTGTTGTACTATTTAAGTAAGTATTGCACTACAGATATATACTTATATGTAGTGATGTAGTATCAGTACTTGTAGTGGAAAGAGATGTTTAGTATTTTGTTTGCTTTTGTATTCTTTATTCTTGTAAGCACCCATGTCATGTCCGGTGACTTGACTACTTGACTTTTACCGCATTGATTGCCTTTGATTTGTTTATTTGTATTTGCTGAGTTGGTTGGTTTGAGTGGAAGAAGAAAAGGATGTTATGTATGTTATAATGTAGAGTCTAAGAACATGAAAGAGAAAATATCTTTCTTCTATTTGTGACTACGTATGTAATTTTCTAAAGTGGGTCTTTCTTTTTTGGTCCTCTCTGTACAGACGGTACTGCGAGAGCTGGAGCTCAAGAAGCCGCAGCTGGATGAGCTGATGCAGACGGCGGAAAACCTCAAGTCGGAGTCCAATCGTCATAATCTCCATGGAAAAGGTAAGCTACTCTCTCTACATCATACAAAATACTCTTTTAACCTACTCTCTCTGCATACAGCATACATATTTACATTCAACAATGATTTTGCCATTATTTGGCACACGCGAGGAGTGAACAACTACGTGACTTATAATAAGGCCTACTAAATAGATAGTAAAGTATATGTGCCACAGGCCGAAAGATTTTCTAGAAAATATGTAAGTAATTCTGCATTTTTCAGAAAAATGCCTAATTTTTTTTAAAAGGTCAAGGAAATCGTGGCATGTTATTAGTTGGGAACATTATTATACATTTACATTCGTGCCATAGGTCGAAGTCTGTCATTACAGAAACTTAGTAAAAATTGCTAAATGCGAATGGGCTAGGGATATCTATATGAATATGCTTATGGTGAAATAATATTTTGCTAAAACATTTTCATAAAGCGTTTACCCATCCAAAAGTCTGAAATTACCATAATGAAATTAATATTAAGTGATGTGATCAGGTAATTAGGTAATAGTAATAGGTATTTAATTTTATGTAGATAATTACTTACTAAATAGAACTATATATTATGGGGATTCAAAGCAAATAAACATAAGTGCTTATTTGAAATAATCCACGGTAGAGTTGATTATTTTTT
>JAQFYC010006267.1:0-12505 GCA_034694165.1 Tomocerus mixtus | reverse complement strand
CAGCCAGCTAGTAGAGCCGAGAGCCGCAGACTTTTAGAAGAGAAGAAGAGGCATGCACTTGCACCGTACTATACCACTACACTATTTTACATTGAGCATTAGGCACATTCGTTCTTTCGTCGGCTCGGCGTTGAGAATCTTTTACCGATAGCCATTTTGTGGATTCAAGTTGTAGGTGACAGTGTACGGAACGAGTACGACTGACGTTAAATTCATCTCTTTAAAATCCAAATTTCACTCAATAATCCTCCCTTCGACAAATTATGAGTTATGCTGGACATAATGGAGCTAGTCTAGAGCAGCAGGTAAAGTTTATTTCGAATTATAATTAGTACTATTTTATAAATCTTACAAAAATACCCACCACCTATCCAAGGAGCACTCAGAAAAGCGGGTCACGGGGGCTCCCCGCTGATGGTTAAGCTGACCGGCTGGGGCGGGTACGGGTAGCTTACAGGGAGCCGGTCCTCAGGGTTCTTGGGTGTGTGTCATGTCACGTTATTGTCAAAATTATGACCTTTCCTAAATTCAGAGTAGATACAGAAAAATTAAATATTTAATGGTAAAAAGGCATTCGCCATTTTATTATTTTCAGATGTAATGATTACAGAGATATTGTATGACGATTATTAGACGATTATTAAAATCAAAGTCAAAAGCTTAATTTTATGTTTAAACATTCCCCTTTTTAACAAAGACAAAAAATCATTCATCATTACTGTTAATGATTACTCATATGAATGATTTACACATTACTTCTGTGCTGATTCTGATTTCTGATGACGTCAGAAATCTGGCTGGGGCATTCCACGTGACGTGTTCTGTTTTAAAGACATGCACGTTTAGAGAAAGTATTGTGTAGATTTTATATATATGGAGCTGAACGCAGCCCTCCCCCTCCGAGGGGAGAGGAAAATTGTAATAAAGGTATTTCCGGTAAAGTCCCAAGTCTTCCAATTCCAATTGTGCAAACTGGTCACTATTGACTATGATGTCCGGGTATTTAACTTTTCGGGTCCTCGGGTGATAAAACATACTACATAATATCGTAATGCCACAGGTAATGTACAACAAGAGGCGGATTAGGTCACTTGATAAGGGAAACGGCAAAAGCTTGATTGTGCCTTGACCTAAATCAAACAATTGGAAACGTTTGATCTCTGTCATCTGTAACAATGTTCCCAATTACTACGTTATTTGCTGTACAAAATCGTCATTTGAAAATGTACTTTGTCAATAACTGTTCATAATTTTTTTCCCTTTCTGATTGCGTTGTGCTGAACGGTAGAGAATAGAGACACTACCCTACTTACAACTTATTGTAAGTTAATATGTCCTATGTGTTTCTCCCGTTTCTATTCTCTTATTTTCATTTATTGGTGTCATTCATTCGTGGACTGGACATTATGTAACTTGTCGTAACAACTTTTATTCTCCTTTTAGTTTGCTGGTCTGGACATGAACCAAGGTGGTGTTATTAATCAACGTGCTGCCTATGTTCCCCCGCATTTAAGAAGTGTTGGTGGAGCTGGAGAGTTTCCTAAAGTTGGCTATACCGAACCACAACCTCAATATATACAACAAGTACATCAACCGCCGCCTCAACCGCAGCTTCATTATAATGCTCCCCCTCCGGGTCCTCCTCCCCAAGGGGCTTACGTGAGTGCCCCAAGAGGCGCACCCCGTGGTCGTGGTGACAATATGACTAGAGTCTTCAATAACAGTGGAGGCAGAGGCGGAAATCACTACAACAATAGTGGAGCAGCACCATACAACGGCGCGGCTGATCCAGCTTCATGGAATTCTTACAACAATGGTCGTGGAGGAAGAGGTGGAGGAGGTCGTGGTGGCTCGTACACAAACGGAACGTCAGGTGGTTGGAGCAATGGCTACAGTTCTCAACAGCAACCCCCTGTGCAACCTAGAAATAACCGGTGGCAAGAAGAGGGTCCAACAAATAACTACAGTAATAATCGTGGTGGATCCCGTGGATACGCCTATGCTGGGTACAACAATACAAATGGAATGGCTTATTCTGATAATGTGGCCGACTGGAAGTCTCCTCTCCCCAAGGACGAGCGGACCGAGAGTGATTTATTTGCTACTGGAAACACTGGAATCAATTTTGATAAATATGAGGATATTCCTGTGGAAGCTACTGGAGACGATGTACCGCCACACATTGTAGCCTCGGTAAATTACATTACTCATTTTATACGCTACAGCCGTATTATAAATTATATTATGTAGATTGTAGCTATATTTATTAGTAATGCAATTTTTAATTTTTAAATAATTATTGAATTTCAGTTCGAAGAGGTTAATATGACAGAAATCATCCAAAGTAACATTGCACTTGCTCGGTATACTAGGCCAACACCTGTGCAGGTAATTTAGTTGATTTTTTTCCCCGTACAATTGTAATAATTGTAAGTAAAATTAGTAAAAGGAGAATTAGTTCAGTATTTTTGCCTTGTTTTAATGTTGTTGTTCACTATTTTAGAAATACGCAATTCCAATTATTATTGCTGGGCGTGACGTTATGGCGTGTGCCCAAACTGGCTCTGGAAAAACGGCTGCCTTCTTGGTACCAATTTTAAATAATGTGTTTGAACGGGGACCAGAGCTCTTCAGCTTTAAGGTACTTTATCTACTGTTTATAAATTCTGATGTTATATTTTTACTTTGACAATAAAATGTATAAAATACAGTGAGATGAAGAGTGAAATGAGTGAATTAATTATTATGCTATTTTGTAGCCAAGGACTTACGCCAGGAAATCCAAGCAATTTCCTGTTGCTCTTGTGCTAGCTCCTACTCGAGAATTGGCTACGCAGATTTACATTGAAGCCAGAAAATTTGCCTACCGTTCCCGTGTCCGACCCTGTGTTGTATACGGTGGAGCACCTGTAAGCAAATTACTATTTATATACTTATATTAATTTCTTTATATTGGCCACTTCCATCAGTTGCATCTTCTAATTGACAACAATTTTTTACTATAGATTGAGGAGCAATTGCGGGATCTTGATCGTGGATGCCATTTGCTTGTCGCCACCCCTGGACGATTAACTGATATGTTGAAGAGAGATCGTGTTGGATTGGAAAATTGCCGTTTCCTTGTTCTGGACGAAGCTGATCGTATGCTTGATATGGGTTTCGAACCCCAAATTCGAGAAATTGTTGAGTCCAACTCAATGCCTAAAGTAGGAGAGCGTCAAACTCTCATGTTCTCCGCTACTTTTCCCAAGGAGATTCAGGTAAACTGTTAACCATTACTTTTATGAAATGTAAATGCAATATTATTGTAATTGTAATTCAATTTAATTAATGCAATATTCAAAAGTCTAATCCAACATTTTTTAAAAATTTAGATGCTGGCCCGCGACTTTTTAGACAATTATATCTTTTTGGCCGTTGGTCGAGTTGGATCTACATCTGAGAATATTACCCAGAAAGTTTTGTGGGTGGAAGAAAACGACAAACGCGCATATTTGTTGGATTTGCTAACCGCCAGTGGTTAGTTAATAGTCATTACTTTTTTTTTGATTTTTATTAATTTATTTTAATTGAAGGAATTATTGAACAAATTGCATTTTTAACTTTGCAGAAGCATTCGATGCCAACAATTTAACATTAGTCTTCGTAGAGACCAAACGTGGTGTTGATCAGCTTTCTGATTTCTTGCATCTGGAGGGCTTTCCTGCTACATCGATTCATGGCGACAGAACTCAACGAGATCGTGAGGACGCTTTGAAGTGTTTTCGAAGTGGAAGGTAACATTTTGTTGATATTTTTATTTATAATGTGCTTATTAGTAAAAGAACATAATTTTCAGAAGTGTTAACGTTCTGTTTCTGATTTTGTTTTACAGACTACCAATTCTCATTGCAAGTAAGAAGCGCCACAAAATCTGGGTTTTTAATTGGGGGTAATTAATGAGCAATGGTTCATAGTGATGGGGATTAATAATATAATTTACTTCATTTTAGCTGCCGTGGCTGCCCGAGGCTTGGACATTCCAAATATCAAACATGTTATCAACTTTGATCTACCTTCTGACATTGAAGAATATGTTCACCGGATTGGTAGAACAGGACGTATGGGTAATTTAGGTCTAGCCACGTCGTTCTTTAATGACAAAAATCGAAATCTAGTACGTGATTTAGTAGAGTTAGTGCTAGAAACCAAACAAGATATGCCAGCTTGGCTAGAAATGATTAATAACGAAATGCGCTCATCATATCCGTCCCACAATCGTCGCGGCGGCGGTGGGGGCGCCAAGAGGTAAATATGAGCTTTCAAATTTTAAATAAGAGTTTTTATTGAACTTGTTGGTAACTTGTACTAAAATCTAATTGTTTTGGTTCATTTAGATATGGAGGTGGAAGTGCGTTCGGATCCAGGGATTATCGTCAATCAGGAGGACGAGGTGGCTCCCGAGGAGGCGGTGGAGGTGGCGGTGGTTACAATGGATATGCTCCTCGTAAGTTCTATTTTTCAAACTCCAACAACGATGTGTTAGCTACTAGTTCCTTCCAAATAATTTTTCTGGTATTGAGAATTAATGACATTTATTTCTTTACAGCATCTTACCAAAGTTCGATGTACGCTCCATCGGCTGGATATGGTGGAAATTACGGAGCTTCCACCGACTGGTGGGAAAAATGATTACTGTGGGGACAGTATGCAACAAACTATCTGACTTTTACGTTTTCAAGCCCGCAACTCAAGACCTAAGCACCGAACTGACTTTAAGACCATTTTGCACAGCTTAAGCTCCTAAACACAACATTCAGTAAAGAAATTTAACACGTGACAGCATAGGTCAAACGATTTTCTTTTCTAATTCGCAATTCGCACGCATTAATAACGTATGTTAATTATTTGCTGGTACATAAATTAAATGTACTTCAGTTTTGCTAGTTTTTTTTCGGTTTTGAAGCTGTCATAATATTAATTAATTAACCAGTCCAAGTTCAAAGTCAGATCGAATGAGAATGCTAAAGTTATAGTTAGAGTTAGGTAGGCTATAGATAATAGTTTTTAAGTTAACTTTGCAATGTACATTGCAGAATAGGATAATTAATTAAATTTTGTGTTTAGAGATTTGTAGTTTAGAGGCATTATTACTTTGAGCAATACGAGAGAAACATTTTGGTAGTTTGCTTAGCTATGTAGCAATAATGTAATCGTTTATATACGTTCGTTTTGTAGGTGTACTCATAATATTACGTAGGTGCGCAAGTAACAAAGTAGGATTCTTATCACGTAGTACGTCAATGTGGTTAAAGAATCCTGAGTCTGTAATAAAAAGGCTCCCGTGTTATTTGTACTGTACCCAAATCGGTTATACAACTAACTAACTCTTATTCTAATTGTAATCAAGTATAACTAAGATAATAATTAACTAATGAATTAATTAAGATAGGTACTTAAGTGTAGACTCTGACTCTTTAGATACACTATTGCATACTATGTATTGTATACTATGCCTCTAGACTAATTAATTGAGTGTGAAACCAAGTTGTAACAAAATTATTGTTCTCTAGAAATGTTTGCCGTCCCAAAAGGTAGCGTTAGCACGTTCCACAAATCTCAGAGAGGAGCTAGCGCCAATAAACCCTACCTATTGCCTAATGGGTATTGCATATTGATTTTACCGATAAGAATTGTATTTACGAGATCGTATGAAAACTTGTATTAATAATACCGTAAGTCCCGTGATTGTATGTATGTAATGAAAATGTATATGTATACTTGACGGGGCCAACTCCTATCAGTCTGAAGCTCATGGGTCCTTTGACTGATGAGAGTAATTTACATAATTATTGATTACCAAGTATTTAATATAAAACTAAGCTGAACTGATCCTAAATGAAATGTACCAGTAGACCAGTTCCGTTTAGTTTCCTAATTAATTATCCACTACTACTACTAAAAATACGAACAAGCTCAGCTCACCGTTGATCGTAGAGCTTCTAAATAACGTAGTTGGCCTTTGTTCATTGAAACGAATGCCAACAATCGCAAGAGGCTCTCTTTTGCAACTAAGATGAACACAGTTTTCATTTTAATCCATTTCCAATTGAATCAGTGTTCCGAATAGAAAATTCGAATTCAGATACTACATTACATTAATTACTGGAGATAGACCTTCATTGGCACTATTATAGACTTAACAATTTACCTTTAAAAAGTAGGGCTCTACTAAATAAGCTGTCTTACTAAAAATAAGAATGAACTCGACCGTGAATTTCCCTGCAGTACACTACAGATAATCACGGCTTCAACAAAATGACACAATCAGTACTCATTAACCTACATATTATTATTTATTATGATTGCGTACAATTTTTACTACGTTACGTTATAGCATGGGCAATAAAATTCCCTACTATAATATTAGAAATATAGCAGTCAGTCAAACCACAGCAGTATCTTGTTTGTATTATATAAGTATTTAACTTAACTAGCTACCAGTCTTAATTCGCATTTATAATTGTGTAGGTAATTTATTATAATACGTATTATATATAACCTTGTTATTATTAATTAGGTAACGAAGGATGATAACTACTAATTTACTACTACAACTGTGATTTAATGATGGAATTTTAATTTTTCAAATTTTTCAATTTTTCATGAGTGAAAAATGCTGAAGGCAGAATTGTACTAGTAACTAAAGCAGTCAGCAATGTAAATGTAACCTACATTACATAATTACATACTAATTTATCAAAATGTACTGTTATAGTATATAATACGTAAATATAATATTAATATTAATAGTATGCAAGCAAACAGCAACAGAACTGAAAGTATTCATTGTAGTAGCCGTAGGGTTTAGTTTAAGAGTGTTATGCCAGGCATATCGTGTTCAAAGTTTAAGGTATCTAATACTTTGCAAATCATTCTAGCTGCAGGAAAAGCACTATTAGGTAATTAATAATTTTCTGCTTCAAGATGAATTTAATCTATATTGTATTAAATATGTAGCAGACAGACAAGACAGGATATTACTGTACTGATTGTTAGTAAGTACTAGTAGAAAGGTAGCGTTATTATAGCATAAAGATAAAATTTAGCAGTCCAGGACCAAAGTTTTGTTGGATATAAGCTCTGATTGAGTGATTAAAAGGTTTTAGTAAAAGAGTTGATGCCACCAGAATGTGTCAGTGAGTCTTAGATTATGATCAAAAGGAAAAATATTGATCTGATGAGAGAAGGAATTTAAAAAGGGAGATTAAACTAGGACTTGTTACTGTTACAAGAATATTTAAAAGTCTTTCATCTACCAAACTTAAGAAATCTCTTCAGATCAAGTGGAAAATGAGTAAGAATGTGATATTATTGTAGTAGTAAGGGAACTTGATGGGGAACAGTTGAGGATGAAAAGAGTAAAAGTAAATGTAGAGATAACGGCTAGCTTTTTTACTCGTACATGAGAATTACAAGAGCCAGTCAATTAACGAAGGTCAATTCAAATACTAAAGTAAATACAAAAGTGCTAATGAAGCTCCAGGGTGCTACTCTACTCGTAATTATTACCGATATTATTCTAGTGAAGTACCGTATCGATCTGAATTCTTGCGAGAAATATTGAAATAACTATTTATAACCTATTGGTACTTTCTGTTGTTAAAAGCGGTACTCCGTAGTTTCGTTGAGTGATTGTTTCATTTGTTATTGTTGTTGTTATTGAAAAGTTGTAATTTTTCTTTTGCAAATGCAGAGAGATAGGGAGAGATGATGTGTTGTTTGTCTTACTTGAACGGAGAATAATAGAAAACACGTAAAGTATGAAATCAAATTGAGAACTTTGACTCTGGGCTTAAAAATAATAGTTCTAACTTAAAAATAATGTCAATCCCTGATTCTTTTTAGCAAATTAGTTTGCTAAAAAGATAAAGACTATATCCGCCCGTTCTAACATACCAAAAAGATACAAAAAAGGAAAAATAGTATCGAAAACGAAGGATTTAAATGTATAACTACCTAACTAACGAAATGATTTAATGTGATATTTAATTAAGTGAATAGTACCGACAAGGAGGTGCTCACTTTGTACTACTTTTCTATTGTAGGGTCAAAGACAAAGAGTGATGAGGTAATGTTAACCTAACAGTTTAGAAAATAAGCCTAAAACTGCCATGTTAACTACTACAAACAAAACCATAAGGACTGATTCTCTGTGATTCTCTCTGCATTTATTAACTCAATGATTACCAATATAAACAAATGAACTGATGAATTGTAATCCTCCAAATAGTATCAGTAACTCTGACTTTAACTTAAACTTGCGTGTATAAACAAGTGTCTGATATTAGATTTTAAATAATTAATGTCAATTCAACATTGACTAAAAGTAATTACAATTAAAACGAGATACACGTAAGTTTGACTTGACTTGGTATGCATGCTTGACTTAAAAATGTCGCTTAAAATATTTGCAACAAGTCACGCACTCTAGAATTTAATTACAATAATTACATTACATGCAATGGAACCTGTGATTTCATGTAAAAGAGAGCTGAACTGATCAGTTAAAGTTGTAAAATGAAGGGTGGGAGGAGATCTCGTAAAATTTATTGTCGGTACCGTATACACCTGGATTGAATCTTAATCCAGCTTAGTTCTGCCCGATTCAATCCAATCAACCCTGTTATTCCTATTAATGAAATAATTATTAATTAATATTGTATTTCCACTACATTACGGTTACATACACAACGAAGGGACATAATCCTTCGTCAAGTTCACGTCAGTTTAGATCTATTCATATGGAAGTGGCTAGATAACATAAAAAATTACTATTTCAGCTATTAATGTATTAATTAGAATAATTGTTATTACGGTTTCTGTTACTTAATGTATTTTACGCAAGAAGTTGAAAGAGTAGTAATGAAGTGATAAAATATGCTGAAAGTTATTAGATAAGTAGGAAAGGAAGTAAAAAGTAATTTATTTATTAAATGAGTTAGCAGTTAGCTAATGGTCAGGTCAGAGGTCAGTGTGTGTTGGTAGTTATTGGTTTGGGTTGATTTGATAAGTTGATTGATTGAAGTTGTAAAGAAAGAGCTCCGACTTGACTCTATTCGTATTAGCTAGCTATCTACGCGCATAATAATATTTACTATGAATGATATTAATTTTTACTGAAACAGAGTTGTTTAATAAGTTATTACTACTCTCTCAATACCTCATATTATGCAAATGCTGCGCTATTTAAAACAGCTTGGCCGATCTTGGCTTCGGTGTTGTTATTTACTTGAATTTGATTTTTGAGAATTCGTTATATTATTGTTTATGTTGTGTATTGTATGTGTAGGAGTCTGGTTTCATTTCAACGAAACTGGTGATAGACAATGACATGACATGACACAACAGAAAATTGAGAGTAACCCAAAGGGTTCAATAGGTATTCTAATAGAAAATAGCAAATTGTGTAACGTAACAAACAATTTCAACATGGGATGGCAAAGTAATTCTAATGAGTTTCACTTGGGTATTATTATAATTTAAAAAAAATGAAAAATTTCTCTTGTGCATTTGTTTGACAGTGTATTGGGTGGACAGTTTGTTGTCTATTCGATCACCTGCAGACATTACAATTTACATGAACTTCAATGCGACTATATAATAACTACACTGTAAGAATTAGATAATCTGTAATCAAGAGCAAAATTGAATTTGGTCGTGTTTTTCGATCCCGTTCTAATCATTCAGTCGTAATTGTAATTACCGTGAATAATAAATCGGCCATTTCCTCAAGCACTTTTTTGATGTAATATTATATCTTATTACCATTTTTACTTTTTACAATGCAATAATAACAATATGTATAGCATCGGTAATTGTCACCTATTTCACGAGATTTGAATTATAAGGTAAGAAATTATAATCCGTATTTACATCTATTTTTTAAACTGTTTCTAATTCAATTTTCTCATTTCTAGTGTATCTGTGGGTCTCGAGTATTATGGATAATATTACACTGGAGTCAAAATAGAATACGCTGACCAATGTTATAACATTACTGATCTCGCCCTCTGGAATCCCTTGAAAAAATGTAAGAATCTTTAATTTCGTATTATTTTGTTGATGCTTTGTTTCACATGATGAGCAATCTTACTTAAATCAATGTGTAGAATGTTTTAATTTCTGAAGACGAATAACTCAATATTCGTGAATAGAGACAAAAGTTTATAGAGTGTATTTCTAATTAAACTTTTTTCTATTAAATCTAGCCCTTGGACCTGTGACGTGACTCCTGATCTGGTAGAAAGGAACCTACTAATTAACTCCCTTATAAAAACGGTAAGATTTTTAATTTTTAATTATTTTATTGATATGATGTTTCTTTTTACATGATGAGCAATCTTACTTAAATCAATGTGTAGAATGTTTTAATTTCTGAAGACGAATAACTCAATATTCGTTAATAGAGGCAAAGCGTTACTAACATGTAAAGACTTAATTAAACTTTTTCCCATTAAATGTAGGCCTTGACCTTTGGACCGGTGATTCTGGATCTGGAAGAAGTGGCACTAACACCCTTATAAAATTGTAAGTTAGTCTTTTATTGTGTTATATGTGTATTGGTAATCAATGTTTCCTTAAATGATGAACAACCATGCTTAAATCAATGTGTAGAATGTTTTAATTTCTGAAGAGGAATATCTCAATATTCATTAATTAAAAAGACGCAAATTATAACTTTTATAGATTGTATTTCTAACTCAACTTTTTCAATTAAATCTAGTCCGTGAGCCTGTGAAGAGGAACAAGTAGCACTACTGGACTGACTGGAGTATGACATATCGTCAGCTGTATAAAGTTTATGTATTCAAATGAAAAATCCGAACCAAATTGTCAATTTTCTCCTACTTGTACCTTACCACATGGGATCATTGATAAAGGTAAACTATTACTATTACGTCGTGTTGTTTGTGGTATTAATACTGTTAGTGTTTACATGATGAGAAATCTTTACTTAAACTATGTGTAGAACTATGCTTAAATTTCTGAGAGCGATTAGCTCAATATTTGTAAAATGGAGTCTGAAACTACATCTTTTGTAAATTGTATATTTAATTCAACTCTTTTCTTTCCTCAATAAATATAGCCTCTGAACTTGTGAATCTCTGGATCTTCATGAGTGCAATCATATTACTGGAGTGGAAATATCGTCGGCTGTATTAATGCGTCCATCTAATCATGAAAAATCCGAGAACCAAAGTTAAGATTAAATGGAATCGCTAATAAAAATTGTAAGCCTTACTTTATTTAATGTTACCTGTTAATATTAATAGGAATAAATCCTTTTTTATGTGATGAAAAAATTGACACTTGAAACCTGACTAAAAATGTTGAATGTTTTAATTTCTGAGTAGCGATATTAGATATATTTATGATTAATTAATACGTAAATCTAATTTATATTTTGTTTATATTTGCAGGCAAGACAAGTATGCAAAATCATCTAAATGTTCTAAATGATACAAGCATTTATTATTATTTATACCATTCCTTGTGATTGTATGTAGCTTACCATCTAACGTGGCCATTTTTTATCAATTTCCTACGAAAATTGTTAAAATAAAAATAAATGAAATTATTTATTTATTCTTTGTAAAATTGCATTTAATTAATCTGTGTTAATATTGAAATAAAATATATATTTAACAATGAATTTATTCAATGTATAAATGAATGAATAGACTAGACCACCTAATTGATTTGCTATAGTACTATTATTCATTCTGGGCTTTCTATATAGGAATAAAAATGCATAGATATTTCTATTTGCCATATCAAGTTATTAGCTTTTATGACTGCACTTCGATATTATTAGAATTACACATGCACTCATAATGTAAATGCAAATACTTAGCTACTTATTTTCTTACAGAGAAAAAAATATTTCAAAATTATTATAGTCATCCTAGACCATCCAATTCAAATCCATGTGTCCATGTAATAAATATATATCTTAAGAATGCAATTACAACATACGATTAAAAAGTGCAATTACTATTTAGTTAGCGTTAGCATTAGTTAGCTAAGTTTGCACAGTACTAAATGAAATATTAGTGAATAAAGACTCAAAGGATAGCTAAGTAACGCAACAGCAAACTTGGCGCTAAGCATGAACGGTGACAGAATATTGAAAATATGTTCTGTTCTGTCTGTGACTGATTCCTGATTATCCTGATTTTGCAAATTGGCAAATCTAACGAGGCAAACAAGTACAAGTTAAATTGTATTATATAAATAAATACGTGTCTTGTGTACATTTTTAACCTCCATTCCATTTCCATATGAAGCTGAGCTGAAGTAGCAAAATTGTAAGCAACAGCGGTGAAGGTACGTGGACCGTGGGCCTGGGACGAACTGCAGTTAAGTGTCTAGATTTTTTGTGTTGCCATGTTGCCCTTTGTTGCCCCACTAGGGCAACATGTTGCCCTTTGTTGCCCCACTGGGGCAACATTTTCCATTTGTT
>JAQFYC010006266.1:0-12507 GCA_034694165.1 Tomocerus mixtus | reverse complement strand
TCGGCACTAAAACACTAACCTCGGCACTAAAACACTAACCTCGGCACTAAAACACTAACCTCGGCACTAAAACACTAGATGATTATGATGTTAATTTATGTTTTATTTACCTCATGTTTGTTGTAAAGAAATACTCATATTCTGTTGATTGTAAAATGTAAGTTACACGATGTGCTGTATGTAAATCTACTCAGTACATTGTTTCTAATTATGTGTGCATGCATGACTTCAGCATGTTATCACTTATGCTAACCAATTTAGTAATTAACGCTACGCAAGCCAATGTTCGTTTATCCTATACTTTGTTTTGGGAACTTTAAAATGTATGACATTACCTATGAAAGGTTCAAATTTTTGTAATTTAACTTTAGCGTTGGTGCCATCTCATATCTGTACTGTCGTAATCGTAATGCCTACTTTAACTCCCACGATTTCTTAAAGTAAACTTAAAGAGCATTTGCCTTTGGGTTTTCTTGTCCTTTATGTGCAGGCAGTGTCCACACTCATCGACATAGTAGAATTTGCACCTCTATATTTTATTCAATTGTCTGTAATCATCTTGTTTTTCCATTTAGCAACATATCATACACACTAGCAGATTTCTTTTCTTAGCCCTTTTCATTTGGGATTATACAAAGGTCAAATTATGTCAAATTGAGATGTATTCCCTTCTGCTATAAATGGTATTACGTACATATTACATATGCTATGGTATCTATTGACTAAGTAAATAAAGTAGAGGTTAGGTTAGGCTATACATTGCATGTGGTTTGATTAGCAATGGAATGGCACTCTGCCCATGTTCTGTCTCTCCTTATTAGTATGATCATGTTGTCTTGTCTATCTGTGGGTATTGTAGTCGTGTTGGCTGTGGATGCTGAGGGGAATTATCTGTATTTGTAGTACTCCAGTCTCACTCGAGTGTTTGTTGAAGCAAAACTACACTGAGATGAGAGTCAGTTTGAAGAGGGAATCCTCGTTCCTATTATTTACATAGCACACTTATACACAGTATACAGACTATATCATACTCAACTTGGACTATATAGGAGAGAGCAAAGCACAAAAGAAAGAGTTGAAGTGGAGTAGTTCCTCTAGTTGTGTTGTGTTGTGCAAATGTAAAGGGAATAGTAAAATTGTAGAATGTAAATGGGTAGTGCATATTGCATTACATTATGTGCATACGTCTACATAAATGAATACAAGTGACTCCTTCTATTCTACGCAATTGGTTCGCCATGTGTTCTCTCTTCAAATATCGTGTACCTATTCTCTTCTCAATCTTTATGCTATAAACCTTCTTTTTATTTATATATGTAGTTTCCCTGCATCTCCACTCGAACATATACATCTCATCTTCCGTATGTGTACAAATACAGACGGATGTATATGTACATAGATGTTACCTTCTATAACTAAACATTCCAAGTTTACCATTGCTGATAGTGGAACTAAATAAATACTATAATCCCGTAACAAGTAAGCGAATTATGTAAGTGTTTATGTAGTAGTCAAGAAACCTATCCGGTAGAACGATCAATCAATTTGAATCAGCTCGAATACAATATTATGTACATACATCATAATTATACTGATACGCAGGGAAACATATGCTATTTTACCTGTAATGGATTTTTAATAATTTAAGTATTCGTATCGTGTATGTATCTTGTCTACCAATTAAAGGAGAAGTTTGAAAGTTAACAAAGTTTTCAATTGATTCCTATTGCAAATGTTCCCTTTGTCTACGACATTTACGATAGCTTGCCGGTAAGGTGCAACATAATGTTAACTGGCACACCAGTTTCTTATAGCATGTAGTTAAGGTACAGTAAAGGTATAGTCTCTCAGTAGTGTTTGTAATCTATGCATTATGTATATTTATGTATGGTATGGTATGGTAGGCGAGCTGTGCTGTAGTAGTACCAAGAAAACAAGCATAAATAGAAAGTAGTAGCTAAATATTATGTATGTTATGCAAAATAATAAGGTAGGCAGTAGGTACACAGTCACAGTGTGCAGTGTACCAGACAGACAGGCAGAGTCGGGTCGGGCTTTTCTGTTGTTAACTTAGCTATTTCAAATACATAAATAGCTATCGCTAGGTGCCTAATATGTATTACAGATACAAGATACACCACCTCAGCAGAAATTCTACTAAAACCATTTCAGTGTATGTAGACTTTAGTATGCAGAATTTGAATGGATATCCTGACATAAATCAGACAATAGGAACTTTCCTCTAAACTCCTTCCTTTCCCTTACAAACTGAACATGGTACATGATATGATATATTTAGTAGTAAAAGCATGTTTACAGGATACTCGAAGAAAAAACATTTCATTGATTTAACTCATAGTTCACACAGCAATATTGGTTTCTTGTGTCAACCTAGGACAATATAAGTACAGATTATATTCAGTTAGCTTCTTTTCTAGTAAGTAGTATTAATTTAAGTTTGCAACTTGATTTTACAATGCCATTGCATTGATGTATTTAACTTGTACATATTATTGTATACATATAATATGTATACGGGCTAGCAGGCTAGTCGAACACTTCAGCCAAAAATAAATCACAGATTCAGATCTTCTTAGCACAACCGATCTTAGAGCAGTGTTTTTGTTTTTTTTAATGTAAAATATCCCATGCATCGTTATGAACGGAAAAAGAGTTCGTTTGGAAATATACTTCATGCGTTAACTTTCTCCTTCGTGCCCCACATTCAAAAAGTTCATGGCATTAGTTGATTTCGTATTTAGTCTATTATGGTGGCTATGCATTTAGAAAGAATATTTACTGACCTGTATTTAATAAGCTGTCTAAGGAACCAATGGTAGTAACATCAGATTGGGTACGCATACTAACAAGAGGAATTTATAAAAACTTAAAATACTAAGTACTAATAGTATGTGAAAGAACAGCCGAAAAAACGTTTTTTGTTGAGATCCCTTTTTGAAGTGGTATTTTATACTTACAATGCAATATGCTATTGAACAGATATTAGGAGAAAAGGTATTAGGGAAGCTGGAATTGTTGCATTACTGGATTTATTTATTGTTGTAAGTCTTCCTTCTCGCTGAACGGTAAACAGCAAAAGGGAAAGGATAAACTGATAATTCAGCTTTGTGAATGTGGTGTTTGTGTTTGACAATAAAAAGGAGTAATCTGTGTTGTTTGTAGTCACTTGAGCTGGTGAGCCCATTCCTTCCGTGGATCTACTATTTATTTGCTAAGTATAAGCAAGCAGATAGAGATTTTCGTATCGGAAATATTTAGGCTATTTGAGAAAAGGTTTGTCTTATTTATTAGTACGTGTCTGTACTATAAGTACACGCTTCCATGCTTAGGTATATATGTCTACGTATAACCTATTTACTTTCCGACGTTTACCAGCAGAAATAAGTACGTCTATACTTATAGTATATAGGAGTGAGTGTATGCAGTTATTTAGCATGCATATGTATTTATGTGTGTAGTTGTGTTTATAGCTGGGCTGTAGTGTAGAGATGCTTTGCCAAGCAAAAGAAAGGGAATTATGAATATTTTATTTACATTCTTCTCTGTTTTCTATTCAGTAAACTTCTATTGTACGCTTTCCTTTTATTAGACTTCAATGGGCATGAGAAACGTACGTGGATGTAAGTAAAAACGGTAGTGGGGGTAGTACACTTCCTAAAAATGCATTATGTATACTGTATGTATGTGCATGCATTTCATTACATACCTAAGTACACTCTGTTAGTAACTTTCTACATACCTTTATTATAGGTAAATGGAGCAACGAATGGAACAGAGTATATCTAACAATAAGTAGCAGTAAAGGAAAGGCAGTGCAGTGACTGTACTTCTTTCTTTGTACTACAGATACAGTTAAACCTACACACATGTACAATATAAGGAGATGAGAAGTATTTATATTCTGTTGCACAATACAGAGGAGTTAGTTTCTGTGAGTGAGTAAAAGTAAAGAGCTAAGTAAGGAGCTTTTTCTGAGTTGGCTCCTTTCCCTCCAATAATGTATGCACATAACAGAGCTAACAATAAGTTTCAAGTGAAACTTTCACTTTATTACTCGACAGGGCACATCGATTCATTTCACTACAGCACACACTTACTCTACTCTGCTACACTACTAGTACATGTTCTAAGTAAAATAAATGCAATCGTACTACGTAGTAAATATGATACAATGGAATGGTAGACCGATGCACTTTTTAGACTGCCCACTCTTTAGACCGGGAGGATTCTTTGACTACGTTGCGACTGCCGTGCAATGAGTACAAGTAAAACAGGCTAAATCCTCCAAATGGGGGTTGTCTCTGTGTGCACGGTGTAAAATTTCACATCCTCTTGTACTAATTACATGTTTCCACAATTGCTACAAGCTTTAATTTAATTGCACAACTTAACCAGCCAGTCTAAGATATGTATTCTTATATATTGTGTGCATGTAATGATATTGTAATAAATAGGGCCTAAAACAAAAGACTGTTTCGGTTGATCACTGGGCGTAGCATGTGCTGTAATGGAATGGGTCTAAGAATTCGCTCGGCTGACAGTTCCGCCGTCTACATCCTCGCTCGATCTGCAAGTATATGTTACCGTATATAAATATGTACAACATGCGGAGAGTGCCAACTGTTTTCTCCATTTCATTTGGTCCACTAGTGTTGAAGTGCAATGCAATAAAATAATGTACGTAATGCCAGCCCAAGTACAATACACTAAAGGAAACTAAAGCGTTTGCTAGTCATGGAAATGTACACAAAGGGAGTTTTTATTCCTGAATACCTTTCTTTCGCATTCTCCACTCACCTATCTGTAGCTATGTATGTAACCTAACCTAACCTACTCACATACTCACACAATACTTTCTCCAGCAATTTGTTTCACGTTGCAGGCCTCAGACTTTTGCTCCAGTTGGCTAGTTAGTGTTGATATACTTTTCTACGGCAGTAGCCCCTTCATAACTAATTCCTAGTCTCCTGGTTTTCATTTTCCAAATTAAACACTCATATTAATAAGTAGGTCATGCATACACCAGTAGCTAGCTTTTCACCGTACTTACGAAAGTACCCATACCCATAACTAATGCAAAACATGTAGCTATAGGTCAAGTAGTATAATGCAAGCATAGGTACTTTTAAGCACAGGTACTTTAATATTCAAATCAGGATAAATTACAAACAAGGCTGTAAGATAAATATTATACCTGGCTTCTTTTTTGAGTTATCCTCATTTCTTCACATATTTAGGTAGGAGGAAAAAAGAGATGTGATGTGGGGAGTTGAGAGTTGCAGAATGTGAGAGAAAGAAGAAGGAAGAGAAAGTCTTCTGTTCTTGTTATGAGTTTCATCGAAGAAACTGGAAACTCTGCATAATACAAAATACAAATAGTCCCAACAAAAGAAAAGATATTATTGCATTGTGTCGGGAACGGAACAGAGAGGAGAAGCAAGGAAGAAAGCAAGCAACGTCCTTCGTTTGTGTGCAAAGGAACTCTCGGCATTTCTTTCATTAGTTTCCCCTGAAATTCTATATTCTATGCAAAAGTTCTACTTTCCCTGCTAGGAAAAATTCAGGAACTCCTTGTCTTCTATACAGGAGCTAATCTTATGAGATGAAAGAAAGTCAACATCATAAATATTCTTCGAGAACCTAAGTAAGTAGCTACACTGACTTTTCTCTACACGCACAATACACTCTGATGACTTTAGTTGCCCTTCCACTTTCCTTCTCCCTTGCATACCTCATCTTTTACTTCACTCTTCCCTCTCACATGTACATAAATGTATGTGTATCTTGTCTAACTAAAATAAGAAAACTACGTAGAGAAAGTTCAACTGATACATATTTCTGTGGTACTTAGTTGTCCAACTTATTACGTATTCATATTTCTTACCTGGTTATTTTATTCTTGTGTTTGCAAATGGATGGTGGAAGAATCGAGAAAGAAAGTAAAGTAAGGAAACCAGGGAAGGGAAGGGACAGGCCGAGGCCAACCGAAGAAAAGGGCCAGTGTAATGTAATAAGTAAAATTTCATTCGCTCTCCTTATGAATAAGAAACAAATTAAGTATGTTGGGACCTGGGAGTGAATAAAAGTATTCTTAAGTGTACTTAGGATAAACTAACTACGTACAGAGGATACCTGGTAGATAACTGCTACTTACAATTAAGTATGAATAGCATTACGAAGTTTTTGTTTGTATAGGTACACCAATCAGTTCTACTGTGGCCACATACTCATTTTGACAGTAGGACGAAACAATTGATTTAATTCAGTGGAGAAGAAGCTGCAAGTTTATTAAAAGGAATCTGCGTTGAATTTTGGAAGGGGATAGGGGTCTATCCCTTTATAATAATATAATAAACAGAAATACAAAAAACATCAGTTTAAGCCTTATGGTTATATCAATGCAAAGATCTACAACTGTTATGCACGCAGATACTCCAGTCCAGATACAAGTATTTCCTTGTTGTGTGTGCTCCCTTCCCATCTTTCTCTTGTGAGTGAAAAATGTTTTAGTAGCTGAGTTACACTAAGGATAAGTAGCAAGTTTTCTCTCAACTTTGATGTTTGTTCTGTTTCCCAGTAGAAATATGGCTAGAGAGATTTCGGAGATGAGATTGAGTGAGTGAGTGAAGAAGAGTGAGATATCTTGATAATATTGTAACATCCAGAACAGACTTATGTACTTACTACAACTATATACCAGAACCAGAGTTTTTGTTGCTTGCCTTGCTTTCTGAATTCATGTCCCACATACTTATCTGTATTAAATAAATTCTAGTAGTCCTTAAGTAAGTAAGAGATATTTAGTAGTCTTTTGGTTTGGTTTGTGGGAGAGAGGGAAGGAGGCATACTCAGGCAGCAGCGGCCGGATGTCAGAGATGAGAGAAATAAGTCACGGAAAATATTCCTTGTGCATAAATGAAATGAAATGAAGCGAAATGTGCAGAGAAGGAGGTCCGTCCTCATAATCATTGTAAGCCAAACACTACGCAAACAGCTACTGTCTTTATTCTCTATATTATAATCTACAGACACGTATATCGCACTCTACTACGTTTTATACAATACTATATTAAATGGCGAATTAAAATACCGTACCTAGCTAGCATTGCCTACAAGAGCTACCATATCACCATACTTGTTAGGCCTAACAAAATCATTGTTTGCTGAGTAGTATATACACACCATAGAACAACTCCATTACAGCATGTTCAGTCATTATTAAGGGTTCTCCAATGTAGATTAGACGTAGAGTGATGAAGAGTATTACAGCTCCCTTCTTGTACGTAGTTCAGCTAACAACCAGAGAGTAGATAACACTCGGGCATCAGAAACATGTTTCTTTCGTGACTGTTTCATGAACCGAATTTAAAAAACTGGGACGTCGAACCATGGTATTTCCCACGAACCTTATTCTGATTATTCACTAAACTTTTTGGACTCTTTCTAATAGTAAGTACATTGCATTGTGTTGTAACGCGCATATTAATATAGGAGGCTAGATCTAAAGCATATACTATTAGATGTACACAAAGCCAAAGAAACCAAAGGACAGGAGGTTATAGCCAAGTTTACAACATAGAAGAGATCAAGTCTCCTTCGTCCGGATTTTGGTGAATTGGAAATGAAGACCCTTTTTTTCCTTTTCGTTGCTCTATCTCGAATTTGAAATTGTGCTACAGCGTGCAATAAAGGTGGAGTAGCAGACCATTTACATCTTTTGAAGATAACCTGGCTAGTTCTTCACTCACTGACTGAAATCCTAGCCTTATATATTGGATGAACCTTACGTACAATAATGTTTTACTGTTACCATCAATCGTATTGTGCATTAATATGTAAATGTTGTTTAGTATCAATAATATCCATGCTCATGATTAGACATTGCATTGTAAAGCAAAAGTTGATAGAAGTCACACGTTACAACTCCTCCGGGTCCTGATAAACCGGATGTAACTAGAGCTAGCTTTGTTAATGATTGTAAAGTAAATGATAGAAAAGCGTCAAATAAACTGTCGTTAACCTAAACGTAGGTAGCAGATTCAGTAAAACACTGTTTACCTTCAAATCAAAGTCCATCACATACAAATAGACACTGTTAAGTCTATACGTGGATTAGATAGATATAGTAAAATCATAATATCCTAGTGCCTTTCAGTATAATATGTTTGTAGTTACTTATTAGTTGGTTTAAGGAGGCTCAATGGGTAGCAGATAGAACGGGTCAGGCTTAGGGCTCTTCCTTGTAATGTGTATGGCCTAAAATATTTTTTGAATAGAAAAGGTTTTGAGTAGGGATTCACACGGGAAGAGGTACTACAAAACGCTATTTAGGCACTAATACAGTGCGAATTGATTGATCGTTGTCGCTGTGTATCCAGTGTACCCTACATTAGCGTATTCGCCGAGTTATAGTTACAGTTTAGCTTTATTCAATAAAAAATTGTAAAATACTTATCGCATTGTTTATAGATTGTTAAAAGTACCGAAGTAGTTTCTTTGTGCATTGAAGAAACGATCGATTTAGTGCAAAGTGCAATGCACTGCACTATGTAAATGAACTTGTCATACTGACTGAGAACTTTTCCCAGAATATACAAATTGCATGTTTTTTGGAGGCGCGGTTGTATAAGCAGGAAGTTAGGTTCATTAATGTGTATACTTTTGCATGGAAATAGGAGAGCATAAAAAATGCTAATACAAACAAACAGAATTCAAAGCCAAGTGAAGGAAATGAGATTGGATGGGATGCAATATGTAAGCAATTCTGCAATGGATAAAACTAAGTAAGGAAGTCGGTGCATGTGCGTAATGTACTACACGTAAAGGGGAAAATTGTGTGTACATGAATACTACATTTAATATACATGTGAGTGGTAAAGTGAGTAGGGCAACGTAATGTTCTAAGTACGTTGTTGTTGGTAGATGTATGTGGTTTGAATTGCATTTGACATTGGATTTGAATTGAGAGTGAGACGAGACGAGTAATCCGGGCAGAAGAGTAGATGGAAATGTACTTAAGGCGGAGAAAGAGGGAAGAACTGTGTAGTCGTGCCTCTCCAGTGGGATAAGAGTCGGCAATATCAATTTTCCTTGTGGAATATCCTGTTCACCCCCTGAATGTCCCATTTAGGGTTGCTGGATTATCCATAATGGATCACCATGCGGTTTCCCCAAACCATTTACATAATAATCATATTGTGGCAAAGAAAACTTTGACGTTCTTCTATTATTATTGTCACCTTGCGCTGATCGTTCTTCTTCCATGCAATAAGCAAGCAAGAGTTTGGCATTTTACCATTAGCCTCCTTGACTTCCGAAAACGTGGGGCTTGCATGTGCCTATCTCACTCTACACAATGTCACAGCGAGAGTGAGAGTGGGAAGTAAATATTGAAAACAAATTGGATTGCACTTTTGTATTTTGCATCGCTACAGATATTCTTATCTCATACAAATGTACATTACATACATAAATACACAAGAATGATAAACACACTTAAATCCTTATCTGAGTCCGCCAACAGCCATCGGAGTGCATTACTTCTATGTTGTTATTGCATGGCAGTAGTAGTAAATACGTACGTTCTTACAGTACTATCTTTCCTGTATGTTAGTGAGTGGAAGAGTTGAACGATCGGGAAAGGAATGGGATTGCAATTTGTGAATGTGTAAGTGAATGTCATTTCACTCGCGGTCGGGCGAGAGTCAATTTCATTTCTTGTAAGTGCTAAGTGGCTAAGTAGATTACTTTGTTAGATAAATAATATTCTCTATCACTTTGGCATCAGAGCTTTAGCCTCTAGTCCTTTTCTCTCTCTTTGTCAAACAACGGTTCGAACCAAACGATCACCCTCCCGCACGTATACCCATACTTCATGTATCCTAACGTTTTCACTTTTCATAAGGGAAAATATAAATCTATCCAACTAAATATAAAGGTATATTTATATACCGTCAAGTTGTCCAGCGTTTCCGATTTCACTATTCTCCGAAATGCTGTTTTGTGGAACATATTCCTTTATTCCTTTATTAATTTATCGGTAGGATACATTTATGGGAATGAGTGAGAGCAAAGGGAAGCTATTAAAAATCCGTGTTATGCGTTACAAATTCCACCTACATTTTCTGTTGGGACTTCAGCATCCCTTCCCTTGCCCTCCACTAATTTGTGTGTAAGATATGATGTACTTTGGCCACATGGTCATATTCTGTATGGTCAACGGGGAGACAAGCATGTAATTGCTTTTTGATTATTTAAATTGGAGTAAGTGCGTAGTAATTAATGTTTTCTAGTTTTCCTGACTTCATTTCTTTAAGCTTTAAGGTTTTTACCTATTTTTTGGCTTTCTGACTGAAGTGGTAGCATTTTAGCCGTTTGGCCGCACATACCCACTCCAAACATAACAGAACAGACGGACACCACTTACAATGAAAGGAGTGAGGCTCGTAATGCTAATGGTATGGAATTGGAATGGTGTTTGCCTGCATGGCTGCTTGATTGCCTCGCTGTCTGCCTCACTCTGTTTGTACCTTTCGGGCTTCCTTTCTATATTGTACTTCTGTTGCTATAATAGTAATATGCCTTTAATACAATAATATATATGATATGTAGCCTTCGCTTATTCATTCACAGTGTAGCTTCATTTTCCTACTTATTCAGGCAAGCTGATTGAGCGATTCACTTGATTATTAGCCAACTGTTATAATTCAGGAAACTTTTGATAATACACATCATACAAACAGCAAGCCTTTGGCTTTCCTCCTACAACTTCACTCATTTTCTAGTTTCTATAAGTCCTTTTATACAACCATCAAACAAGAATAGGACCAAGTCTATATATTTAGGCACGTAATGTTATTTGCAAGATATTATCATATTAGTTTCTACTACATTTCAATTTCGTCATGAATGACTCGTATCATTCTATATCGCCAGATAAGTAAGTGAAGTATCTAAAGGCAGCTACCCGCAGAGCCGATAGCGTAAATGCGCACTGCACCAGGAAACAGTAACTCTATCCCTATGTAGATAGGGACCCACTTGAATAGGATAGGACCATGACCAACGTAGGACAGATTCGCGGAAAGTATCTCCCAGGAGAAAGCATCCCGCGCGGAACTATTTATTATCTACTTATCAATAGCTATGAATATTATTCAGGTTGTTGTAATGGAATTTATGCATTGCAAGCGAAAGCTTTGAAATTGTAAACTTTTCCGGGCATTAAAATGTAACTGTTGACAAAACAATAAAATACAACCATTAAAAAAATCCATTTACAAACTAAGCTCATTGATACTAAAGTAACCCAGCCATGTAAGTTCACTAACTCTGAGCACGCTGCCTCCTCATTGAATTAGTAAATAGTGTCCAGTATAAGAATAGCTAGCAAATATAATCGATGTTTTACAGGCAGGACACAAAATAATTTAAGTGGTTTAAAACAAGAAAGTCCTATGAAGACACCAGAAAAACTATGCTGTTTTGGAGCTGAAGTGCTGTAGTGAAGTGAATAGTCTGCATAGTCTTTACGAATACATGAGCTTCTCAACGAGTCACATTTGTCAAAATTGACGTACTACTTACAAGTTCTAGACTGGTATACTATTGGCTATTTTTAAAAATGGTTAGATACTATATATAATTGGATGCACATGCACACAAGACGCTTAACAACCTATAGTACTAGTAGTATTAATAAGTTAGATGTAGGCTGAACAAAGTATTAGCAATAAAGTTTTCAAATCCAATCAAATAAGTTGCAAGTCTTTTTTGCGGTGCGTGTCTTACTGTTATTGACATTACTTAGTTGTAAGAGATATGTTGATACGTACTGAGGTGATTAATCTTAACATACTGAATAATATGTCCACTAGAAAATAAACTGCATGCACAATCAACTTGTTTCTCCTGCGGCTTACGATTGGTATTTATTACACAGTGACATAATGTCATATTTATTAAGGAACAAGTTGCAAGGTCAAAGGGTGCATGAGTATGTTTACTGTAGTATGTGCGTTATTGGACCTGTATAGTCTCATTGAGGCTCGTATAACCGAAAGTGTTTGATGGACGGGATAGGTTACGTGCTAGAATAGAACGGGCAAGCAGCTGTTATGATAAAGCGGTCTCCTCGTAGACTGAAGTGACCTTCGATGCAATGGTCACTTGACTTTAAATTAATCAGTACGCAATTAGTTACTTCTGCGTGTACAACTATTGCACACAACAAAAGTTGTACTTTTTTATAGGTGGCTGCAACTTTTTTATTTAAACTACTTACCTATAGCTATGGCTAATAATAGTTGTACACGCAAAAATCACTAAACGCGTATTGATTAATTTAAACTGCGAAAAAATAACTCAAGTGACCATTGAATCGAAGGTCATTTTTGTGAACTTTGATTCAAAAAATAAAACAGTTGTCCAATTTTTTCGAAATTTTCAAGATAGCTATATTGTGGATTTTAGGCCACCTGTGGGAAA
>JAQFYC010006265.1:0-12512 GCA_034694165.1 Tomocerus mixtus | reverse complement strand
GATTATAGTGACCGGAGCTTTGCTGGAGGCCCAATTGGGATATAAAAGGATCTTTAGATCCGGGCTAAATACTAGTATATAATATGTTATTTATGATTTTACACTATCCTCGTAGGAATTCCTTGGGGAGTATTTGTATTTGTAAATTCGTTAAAAATACATGAAAATCAATGAAAAATCATGATTTCTCTCTCACCATAATTCAGCAGGCTTTTTTGCTGTATGGGGATTCCGCTCTCATCATCGGTTGATCATTAAAATAACTATGACAATTAATTATGGAATAAAATTTCATTGTTTACAAATAAATTAGCCAAATTGAATACCATGAATATCATTTTGAAAATCCGAGAATTCCTCGGACTTTGTTCTTGGAATTTGAAAAGGCTCAGTATTGAATTTGAGAATTTTGTACCATCAGTTGTGAACCGGTGATTGTCGATCAAATTGTTTTGGTTTAGGCCATTCAACACCTACGTATATACGCGATCGAGGAATTGTAAAACTGTCCCAAGATTGGCATAATCAGATCAGATGCCAAGTGGAGGCAGTAGAGAATTTTTATTGGATACATTTTACATCTTGTAAATAAAGTAAAAGCTTATGTAATGGCGGACCAACAAAGCAGCAAAAGTGTGATGGAAGAGAATAAACTATCAGTACCTCCCCCTACCCCTGACGGTACTTCTATAAAAGAAAAAGATAGCTCACGACGTGTTGTTATAGTTGACAATGAGAAACGCAAACGAAGTAAGTATTTTTTAATGTTGAATTTTTAGTGACTGACAGGCTTATACGAAACCATGCAAAAAATATTACGTAGCAAGGAAAGAAGTATGGATAGCTGCTGAGCTGTAAACTTTATTATTACATCACATTAATTACACATTAAAGTTATAAAATTATTATCACTCTTGACCCTTGTAATAGAATATTTACTTTTACCTCTGCATTGGATATTGTGTACATTTCTTTAAAATGTACACACATTTAAGCTCAGAATCAGAATACTGCCAAAATTCCAAGAAATTACAGGAAAACAATTTTCTGCTTTTTCTTCTAATTTCCCAAATGTTACTATAAAGCTGTTTTAACAATTAATTCCCATTATTCCATTTCTTGCCTTTCGATTTAATTATCATATACTTTCCCTATATTTCCCAGTGGTAAAAATATAAGCAATTTTCCACTTCCCAGTGGAAATAATATTAGAAATTAGAGTAAAAAATAAGGAAGCTTTCGGTATTCTTAATAGAACTTTTTTAAAAATTTCTATGTAATTAATTTCTTACATATATTATCAAAGTGTAAAATATCAGATACTAAACGAACTTATTTCTAGAATAATACTTATGGCATAATATATTTTTTGTAATTAATTAATCGGTAGAACGCAAGAAAAAAAGAGGGCCTTCAAAAGTGCCAACTTCAAAAACTTCAAAAACAAAAAGACGCGACAGTGACGAGGAACGAATTGATGGAGTTGAATATCACAAGCCATTATATGGAATACCTATGGAAGAGGTTGACACCTCCGTTAGTGATGTAAGATTTTTTTTTATTTGGGAATTTAATTAGTTCAATTATCTCATACTCTACATTTTTTACTGAATTATCGTAAATCCTGATATAGGACCCTTTTTCCTTTTTCGAGTAAATAATGGATCCTATTAAGATTAACGGTTGAGTTTATTTGAATAGTTTTCAGGGATATTGGGATCGTTTTGGGAATATTCCTCAATTTTGGTTTATTAGTACCTATAGTATAATTTGATTTGCAATATATTGATTTGTTCATGGAAAGTCCATTGTGTGTATATTCATCTACTAGTATATTATTACTAATTTACTGTTTATCCCTATTACAGACCTTTTGCGTGATCACGAAAAAGTTCAATAAACACTACGTGTGTCGATTCGCTGCAGATAAATCCTTATATCTATTTGATCCATTACATCCATTGAGAAAGTTGGCAATATTCATTGTGACCCACCGATACTTTGACACCCTAATTATTTTCACCATTCTCTGTAATTGCGCTACTCTTGCAACGAGTGTCAATGAATTTGACGAAAATGGATTAAGGGTTCGGGCCCCATACGATATCGAAACCGACTATTTGGAATACGTATTTTTGGCAATCTACTGTGCGGAAATGTTTCTCAAGATCATCTCGAAAGGATTTATATTGAATAAATATTCGTATTTGCGAAACTGCTGGAATATCATCGACTTTGTTGTCGTTTGCTCCGGAATCATAACAACTTTGGATACCCTCTTTATCGCTGATGTTGATGATACGAGTGGGCACGATCCTGCATCCAACGATCTGCAGATACTTCGTATTTTTCGGGTACTTAGGGCTGTCAAAACTGTCTCAGTTTTGCCAGGTCTTCGAACAATGATAAATGCCCTGCTCAGTTCCGCTGTCCAGTTGTTGGAGGTGATGACGCTCAATTTCTTCTGTCTGATGATATTTGCACTGTTTGCTCTGGAAATTTATATGGGCAAACTTCGTCAGAAATGTGTTCTAATACCAAATGGGTTGGCGGATCCCCAGTTGACTACCATAATTGATGGGGACAGAATGTGGTACGAGTGGATTAATGACAACAGTCACTGGGCTGAAAGGGATCCAGCTTATCCGAAGGAAGAGCCTCAACCATGTGGTATTTTGACAAATTTAAAGTGAATGAGTTTAGTACTTAGTAAAGAAAATGCAAGTGCCTTAGATGATAATTTGAGCTCTGTTGTTTATCGACTGATTATTCTTTTATTTATAATATCCCCTTTTATATGTTTACATAGTGCTAGATGAATCAACCGATACGTCGTCGGTAGTTGAACTTATACTATATCAACTCTAAATTACACGAACTGGAACGTTCGCACTTTTGCTTAACTTGCAGTTAATTCTAAATTCTAAACTACATGAAAAGTTACTAAACTAGTACAACTTGTACTAACACTAATAGAATATTTTGCTCTTTGATTTCTGCTTACATACTAACAACTAAAGCAGGATAATAACATATTAGTCATTAACACTAAGATTAAAACGTATGTGCCTATGTACGTATTAATTTGTTTTGTTATTCTAACAGGTAACGATTCAACCATGAGAGTGTGTCCTGATGGTTATGTTTGTCTCAATGTTGGACAGAACCCTGATGATGGCTGGACTAGTTTTGACAATTTAGGTTTATCAATGCTATCAACCTTTCAGCTTCTAACTACAGGTTCGAATTTTACTGTCAGAACCGTAAATGCTTAATTAACACCTGGGGAAATTCTTGTTGCGCTGTAGGCGAATCAAATATATTAGAATCCAAAAGATAGGTTTCAGAATCCATAAGAATCCTATGCAGATTCTTACCAACATTATGATTATGGTATGCTAAACTTAAACACTGAGGGTTCCATGAACTTTGATTCTATTATTTTACAAATATTTTTAATTCTGTTATGGATTCTTATGATCTTTGTGATTCTAACATTTTTTAGTTTTCAAACAAAGTGCATTCGACCATTTCACCATGAACCCAATATATTTGGACACTATGATACAATATGTTAACTAAATTCATTCTTGTTTCCTTTAGACTTTTGGGAAAGACCATACGAGTTAGTTCTTTCTACATGTGGCCCATGGAGTATACTATTCTTTCTTGTGGTACATAAATCAGAACTCAATTAAAAAAATTAAATAACAAAATTTCTTATAAATCCGATTTATTTAATATTTACTCAAATATACAATCCATTTTATATAAAAAGGTGCTATTCTTCGGTTCTTTCTATCTTCTCAATTTGATGCTCGCTGTAGTTGCGTTAAGCTATGAAACAGAAGCTGCAAAAAAGAAGTTAGGCTCCCTAACGAAGAATGAAAAATTGCATATCAACCGGGCATCCTCCACATTCAGTTTCGATCTACCTTATAAATTAACATTAAATACAGTGACCCATTACCGACTTAAAACGAATGCTGAAAAAGAGGAGGCTAGAAGACGAAGTTCTATGAAAAAGACCAACATACATAAAACTACTAGCTTAAGTGGTGAACCAAACGCAAAGAAGGGCTTGGGCGACGCTATCCTGGGACTCCTTGGGCGCAGGCTAACACTGGACAGTGAGCTGAAAAGACTGGATATAACTGATGAAGATGGGGTACCGATAAGGGATGCCGATATTTCGATTCAAATAGACCCTGTCCAAAAGTCGAAGCTAAAAGCAAGGCTTTCATCGGATTCCGAATCGGATTTCAACAGTATAGCGGAATCCCATTCAGTTGCAAGCAAACTGGACTTATCTAAGAACTACCCGCATACAGACACGAGGGCAAGACGCTCACAAAGAAAGATCAGAAGAATAGCAATGGTGTTTAGAAAGATATTGAAGCCAGTTGTCAATCATCCGATGTTTGATGCATTTGTAACGATCTGCATTATTATCAACACGATATTCTTTGCGATGGAGCATCATGGACAATCTGAAACAGTGAAAGATGTTCTGGAATATGGAAATAATTTCTTTATGGTTGTATTCAGTCTTGAAGCTCTTTTAAAGCTTTTAGCCCTTCAAAAAGAATATTTTACAGCAGGTATTATGTTACTTTTTAATCTTTATTTTTATTATTGTTACTAATGTTTTACTAATTACTTCCTCCATCCTATTACAATATATATAGGATGGAATATATTCGATATTGTCATTGTCTTCATTAGCTACCTGGATACATTTCTTACCGACTCTCTTAATCTCAGCTTTTTAAGGAGCATGAGACTATTGAGAGTATTTAAATTGGCACAAAGCTGGATTACCATGAAAGTTTTGCTGAATATTATATTTTCAACTTTCGGAGCTTTAGGAAACTTGACATTATTACTTCTCATCGTTATTTATATATTTGCCGTCCTTGGAATGCAACTTGTTGGAGGAGAATACTCACCCCAGGCTTTTGATGCTATTAATAACAAAGATAATTTCCCGAGATGGAATTTTTCAAATTTTGGCTACGCTTTCATGATGGTATTCCGCATCATTTGCGGCGAGTGGATAGAATCAATGTGGGAATGTTTTGTAGCCCAAAAGAAAAATGAATCATCATATAAATGTTTTCTAATTTATTTCCCAACGTTAATTTTCGGTAATTTTATCGTGCTCAATCTATTTCTCGCACTCCTCCTGGACAGTTTTAACACGGATGATCTTAAAGCGGCTCGAAACAAAGAAGTTGAAGCATCGGGGAAAGCACAGAATCTTAAGAAAATAGTTGGTCTACTTATGATTAAGACTAATGACCTCGGTCATCATAAAAAAGCAGATCATCGTTCTAAGGATGGACCCAAGACAAGCACAATGTCCATACGACCAAAGGCTTCAACAATGATCATGTCCTCGAAAATGGACTTCCATCCACAGGGAGTAAAAGTAAAAGAAGAATCGATAGCCCGAGTCAAGTTTAAGGCTGCTGCTAAGAAAGTCATGGTAAAAAATCGGGTGGCAGTTGCTGAAAGAAGAATTGAACAAACAAATGCATTACACGCTGCAGCTAAGGTTGCGACTCAAAGAAAAAGGAAGCCGTCCGCGGCCTTTGGTCTCATTCGCGAGGTAGCTTATTTTAATTGGCTTACCAATTTTTAGAAGCTTTTCAGGCTTCATGGTTGTTTAGTCATAGTTAGGATAACTTTCAGTCTCACATTTGGGTTTCCCTTTAAAACCATGTAGATAAGTATAACTTTAATTCAATTCCTGAGGCTAATATTCTCGTCCGGCTAAAGTGCCCGGGTACCTTTAGATAGATTGGTACAAGCCTTAAAAAGGGACTTTAATGAACATTTTGAATATCAATAGCACACACCAAGTGGGAGTGCGGAGGCCGAAGCGAAACTTTTGGGGAATTGTATACCACAGTCTTGCTTGGAAATCAACTGTCGTGTTTGCCAAAAAATTCAAGGCATTGACTGGACGAAGTGGGATAATGTGAGAGCCAGGGCCGCTAGGATCGTAGGACACTCGTCGTTTGAATGGACGATATTGGCATTCATATTTCTGTCAAGCATAACTCTTTGTTTCGAGGATGTCAACCTGGAATCAAATCCCACACTTAAAGACATTTTATTTTATTTGAATTGTCTTTTTTGCATAATCTTCATTGTTGAAATGATTTTGAAATGGTTTGCGTTTGGTCTTTGGGGATATATAAGTAACTCGTGGTGTGTTCTCGATTTCTTCATTGTTGTTGTAAGTAGTCTTGTTACAACATTATCAGGAGTTTGGGTGTAAATTGTCCTAATTAATTATATTTGTCACCAGATTAGCGTGGTAACTCTTTATTTCGACATAAAAGTACGAGTGGAGCACAGCGGTGGAGTAGTGGCAAAATCACATCGATCTAATTTTGCTGCACTGAAAGCCTTAAGAACGTTACGAGCGTTACGACCCTTAAGGGCTATTTCAAGATGGGAAGGGATGAAGGTATGTATTGTATATTAATAAATGTGCAAACAGCATCGTCATATTATTGTAGGTATTTCACAAACAAAATAATGGTATGACCAACAATTTAGATAGAATAGTGAATAATCTTGAGTAACGATTTTCTAGAGTGAGCATTTATAACTATTTTATATGTATTTTGCAGATTGTTGTGAACGCCCTGATGTATGCTATTCCTTTGATTTTTAATGTATTTCTGGTGTGCCTTCTCTTTTGGCTTATATTCTCAATCATGGGTGTTCAGCTTTATAAAGGCAAGTTTTTCAAATGTGTCGACAGCGGTGGTGAAATTGTGGATGTATCGGTAAGTTACTGATTACCATCTCAATTGACTTATTATTTTTGATAAGCAGTGGTACAAATCGTATAAACCTTATTGATTGGTTATAAATTAAAGGTAGGTAGTAGGTAGTTACAAAGTTACATAATACAAGACTATAATATAGTATCACCTATTTGATATTATTTTAGATTGCTCCTACAAAACAACTTTGTTGTGCCAAATCGGAAACCCACAAATATTCTTGGATTAATATTAACCCTAACTTCGATAACGTCTTGGAAGGATATCTGTCACTTTTTCAAATTGCAACATTTGAAGGCTGGATGGAACTGATGGCGGCTGCAGTAGATGCGGTAGATGTAGATCAACAACCAATTCGAGAATATAATACGTTTAATTATATATTTTTCGTCATCTTTATTGTTTTTGGGGGATTTTTCACTCTTAATCTCTTTATAGGAGTCATGGGTAATTTCATTCTTACCTAATTTATGCAATTGGCTAATATACATTTAATATAATACATTTATATTGTATACCTATGTATTGTCTCTGAACCATAAATGGAACTCTGCTTTGGAAATAATAGTTGACAACTTTGGCATGTTGAAGAAAAAGGTATGGAATAAATTTTATATCGAAAATGAATCTTACTTTGCTTTTCGAAAAATTACTTCTTCGTCGTCATTTGGTTCTCATTTTATGTAGTACGAGGGAAACTTGGTTGAAATATTCCTGACTCCAAGTCAACGACACTATTACACAGCGTTAAAAAAGTTGGGCCAAAAGAAGCCGAAAAAAATTATTAACAGGCCAAGTAACAAATATCTTACTGTGTTTTACGATTTAGCTGTATCTCGGAGGTAAGATCGTTGTTTTGTAATATGAATTTCCTGTCTCTATACGCGAACTGATCCAAAATTCAAACTCTTTTACGTATTTACCCAATATTTTTTATTTAATTTGCTTGCATTCTAGATTTGAAATCACAGTGTTTACCATGATATTTCTGAACTTGTTAGTTCTCTCTTTTGAGTCATATAACCAGTCGTCATTGCGTAATGACATGTTTGTTTCAGTTAATTCATTCTTCACTACTATTTATATTATTGGTGAGGAATATTGTTCAAAGAACTAATGCAATTTCATTTCAAAAATTTTGTTTTTAATTTTATCTTAATTTCCAATAACTTATGTATTTGTAGAGGCTGCAATTAAGATATTGGCTTTTCGGCAATACTATTTTACAGTTGCATGGAATATCTTTGGTAATATATAGTTGCAAATGCTCACTCCAGAAAATCGTTATTCAGGATTATTCACTGAATTCTATCTAAATTGTTGGCCATATTTTGTTTGTGAAATGCTTAAAACATGACGATGCTATTTGCAGATTTAGTATTGGTCATTGCCTCAATGGTAGATCTTTTGGTGGTTGATACTACCGTCGATTTCCCAATACCTCCTACTATGCTGAGAGTTTTTCGAATCTTTCGGATTGGTCGCGTCCTGCGTCTAGTAAAGGTATTTTAAATGTTTTCGCCGAAAGGACCATGAATACTCCTTAATAATAAAAAGTTATGTACGTATCTATAGGTCACTTGTAAATCAAAAATACGATCTTATCGATGGGGTCCTATGCAAAAATTTGTGCGAAATAATTATTTAAATAATAATTTTAGTTGCAAACGAAATCAGGTCCTGCGGGTCCTCATTTGAATTCATTTAGAAAAATGTAAGGTGTTGTAAGATTATATTAAAAACATTTATCTTTCAGGGTGCTAAAGGAATTAGGAAGCTGCTAGAAGCTTTAGTAGTGTCAATGCCTGCGTTGGGTAACATTGGAGCCCTTATCGGTTTAATTACATTCATTTATGCAATTCTTGGAATGGCCAGCTTTAGCGGAGCTGCGAAATTTGGAGCTGTGGATCAAGTTGTTAATTGGGATACTTTTATGAGTAGCTGCATCGTATTGCTAAGGTTTAACATGTGCTGTATAGTTTAGCTTAGGAAACTATTTAATTATTATATTTCTGAATTTTTCTGTTTTAATATTTTTCTAGATTGATGTTAGCAGCTGGGTGGAATGATGTGCTTGAAGGTCTTGTGCCTGCATACGTAGAATGTGGAACTTACCGAAAAATGAGTTGCGGACTTGAAGGAGAACCAGACTGTCCTAACCGAGCTGTGGTTATTGGTTATTTTGTGACTTATATTTTAATTGTTTTCTTAATCATCATTAACATGTACACTGCAATTATTCTGGAAAATTATGTGGAAGCGAGTCAGGAACAAGAAGGTGGAATTGTCGAAGATGATTTGGAAATGTTTTATACTCGTTGGTCAAGGTAAATACTAAGAATGTGAATGTTCTTGAAAATTTATGCTTTTAAATCTACATGTTTCCTTTCATAATTACCAGGTATGACCCTACAGCAACTCAATTCATCGGATTTGAAGAGTTGTGCGATTTCCTGGCTGGATTAGACCCTCCGTTACGTGTTCCTAAACCGAATATAGTTGCAATTGTTGCTTTTAACTTACCAATATGTCGAGGAAACAAAATTCACTGCTTGGATATTTTGCATGCGTTAATTAAACATGTTCTTGGACATATTGAAGATAGCGATGAATTTCATAAGGTAAGGATTTTGCTAGTTTAAAAGATAAAAGTGGTTTAGGAATATGTTGGCTCCGCAAATTCTACAACAAACTCAAATTTATTTCCAGTTGAAAGAAAAAATGGAACGTCGATTTCTAAAGCAATTCCCTACACGAAAGCTCCTGGATATTATCTCTTCCACCAGAATTTGGAAAATTCAGCAAAATGCTGCAATTATAATTCAACGCGCTTGGAGAGCACATTATAAACGTAATCATCCACAAATTGCTGGCACTAAAGTTAATAGACTGGTTTCTCCCTCCGGAAGCGGTAATGCTGCGAAAAAGTAACCCTCTGATGGCAGAAACGTCATTTTATTATGCAATAAAAGGAGTGTAATACGTTTAAATAGATTATTTAGATTAAATAGATGACTCTTTACCTTTTTGTCAAATATTAAATGCGTAGGTAATAATATAGTGTAAAATAAGATGTTTAAGAAAATGAACAGTAATGTAACATGTAATATGTAGGTACCTCTTTAAAAGCCAAAAATGGATTAATGATAGGTTGTGGCTAATGTGTATCAAAAAAACGATCAGTAATTGTGCTATAAAAATTACATAGGAATACTACATAATATCCCAAACTGTTATAGTAAGCTAAAATAATGGCCTAAGCACTTGATACACACTCGAGTCAACCCGAGTAACAAAATGTACAATGTATTAATACAATATCTTATAAATTAATTAATTATCTATGTAAAACATGATTTATATTTTAGGCCTGCGATTGCGATATTGAATTTTGTGATGTATGTGTATGTAACATACGTACCTATTTACCCTATTTACTAAATGTTAGGTCAATTTTTACCTGTTTATAATAAAAAATGTTTTGTAATACCCAAGCAATTACTACATATTTCCACTCAACCACTACTAAGGGAGCTATGAACTTAGGAATCAGTGCTTACAAGCAAATTCGACTATTATATTAAATAAATAAACCTATAGAATTTTATTCATTATCATAAGAATATTACAAAATTACTAGCATAAGCTGATCAAACAATTATTTATTTTTACAACAGGTATGTTTGGTATATTTTGTATCGGACAGATACACATATATTAACTAATATATGTACTATAATTATACAGTTATAATATAAACATACATCAAAGAGAATCAACTATTAACCATTAGAAAGCAGATCATTGTTAGCAGAATTAATCACAGATTTCAGTTTTAGATGCCCTGTAATTAGAATACGACTAAAACCTTTACGAACTGTATTTCGCTTTGCTTAGCTGAACCGAAAGTAGTGAGTTTAGCTGAACACGGAAGGTATAACAGAAAAACGCTCTTACGTATAAGGAGCATTTACTTATATAGCTAACATTTAAGTCCATGTGTCTATTTACATATCGTTTCACAAACTGGTACTTCACTGCACCTACAAAATTTTGTAGGTAAGTACTAAGTATATAAGTACCCCTTACGCAAGAGCGTTTTTTTGTTATATCTTTCCTGTTCAGCTAAATTCAATATACTTCCGACCAAGTTTAGCTAAACAAAGCGAAACACAGTTCGTAAAAGTTTCATTTGTACTCCAGCGGAACTGTATACCCGAGAGGAACAAATTAAAATATTAAAGTACAATTAAAATTCGTCCCGTATAGGGACACAAGAACATGAATTTTGTTGAGCATCCATATAGAGTTTGCAGCCAAGCGTCGTAGTTCCCGAATATAAAATTTTGGCTCCGACTTGGCATCCTATATTTATTAATATAAAAATAACATGAATTGTTTAATATGGTATTCATGCAGTTATAAATAAAATTAGGAAAGTATAGTCACCTCTATGTTTCAGCTTGCTGACAGTATCCTTTATTTTCGTACAATATCTATAAAGACATTTCTTGAACTTTAAATCACATTCATCTTTGTCATTTCCGCATGTTTCGTAGCAAATATCGTGCGTATTGCAGCATTCAATGAATTGGGGCATGGGCAAGTTGTCCTCTGAAATTGTGTTGATGTAGTCCTGATAAATGGAATAAATTCAGTATTCAACTTGAATTCTTAAAAAATATCTAACTAAACTAATATATTTATGTAATTTTATATGTAAATGCTTTCTATGCAGATCTATATAAATATTCTATATTCCGTTGTATTTATTATTAAGTGGTGAAACAACTTTATACGAATGCTTTGTCTGTCTGTCATATATATTAATGTACTAAATTAGTAAATTTGTATTGCTCAGCATATCTACACTGCCCATTTTGTTTTACGTAATTAATGCAACAACCCAGATTTAAATTACTAAATATTTAATATAAATATAAGTCACTTGCCTCCAATCCTAAAGAACCACACCCATTTGTTGTGGGCGTGTGCCCTTCTTTTGGCAAGGCAATTTGTCCTGCAATTTTAGATTTTAGATCAAATGTGAAAACAAAGTAATTCCAATTGCCCATATTTTGCACATATTACTGTCAATTTATGAAATATTAAAAATTTAATTTTAAAAATATTTAAATAGTATTTTAGATTAATTTCAATTAATTACCTGGTGGACACTCAAAATAGCAATCTTCGTCAACAGTGGCATCCAAAAAATCCTCCACATTTTTAATCCCTTTATTGACCTTTTGTATTCCGCTTACCACTTCATTCATCACATTTCCCAACTCATCCATAAATCCCCTAAGTGTCCCATATATTCCAATTCCATTTCCCTTAGTTGACATTGCTAACATTAATATTACAAAATATACAAAGAAAAAATATTTAGTTCTCCAGAAAACCATTATTTCAGGAAACATCCTCATGGCCAATGGTGATGAATGTCTACAATTTATTTTATTTTCTCTTTCAAACTTCAATTTGGCGTTGTAAAATTAAATTCTAAAAATATTGGTGCCCTAAATTAAATTTTCTACAAAATTATTGTAAACGTGTAATAATCTGTTTTAGCTAACAAACACAAATTATTTATTAAGAAAAAAATCTGTGGTTTATTTCCTAAGGTTAGGGCTTTTTAGCCCGCCCGAGTGTGCGAGGCTGGCTTATGTAATCGCAATGTCTGTCCGTGCGTCCGTCCGTGCGTCC